>JADWQK010002279.1:0-293638 GCA_017933935.1 Sesamia nonagrioides | reverse complement strand
AACCGCCGTGACCAGACCGCGGCGCGGCACGGCCCACGACGGGCACACCGCGAGGGTGTGTTCCGCCGTGTCCTCCGCCGCGCCACAACCGTGGCACGACGGTGTCTCCTCTCGTCCTATCCGGTGCAGGTACCTGCCGGAGCAGCCGTGACCGGAGAGTACCTGCACCAGACGGAAGGAGAGGAACCCGTGACGCCTGTCGAGCCAGTCCCCCAGGACCGGCCCGATGGCGTCGAGGGTACGGCGGCCGAAGACGGCGGAGGCGAGGTCCCGCGTCCACTCCCGGACAAGAGCGACCCTCGCCTCCCGCCGGACGGCTTCCCTCAATTCGGGGGCCGGACGCTCGCCCAGCGCCCTGCGCCCCGCCGTCCACTCGTACACTCTGGCGAGCACCCACGCCTCGAGCTCCCAAGGCGGGGTGCCCGCCAGAGCGCATGCCGAAGCGAAGCCTACCGTGCGGTAGGCCCGCGCTGCCCGCTGGGCGATGGCCCTTTGGGGCGCCAGAAGAGCGGTGGCATTCTCCCTCCTATGGAGGGAGTCCGCCCAAATGGGGGCCCCATAAAGGGCCATACTCCGCAGAATGCCGGCGTATAGACGCCGGCACCGCATGCTTGGCCCTCCCATGTTCGGCATGAGCCATGAGAGGGCGTCCGCAGCTTTCAGCAGGCGCGTCGACAGCCCGCCAAAGTGCGGGCCGAAGCGCCACCTGCTGTCCAACGTGAGGCCCAGATACTTCATCTGGGCCTCGACTCCGACCCTGACGCCCTCCACAAAAATGTGGGCGTCATGTGGGGGGCGCTGCCGGGGGCCGTGGAAGAACACGGCCTCCGTTTTGTGCAGCGCCACCCTCAAGCCCAGGCGGCGGATCCTTCCGGCCACTAAGGATCCGCCCGCCAACCTAACCTTTTTTTTTTTTTTTTTTTTTTTTTTTTTTTTTTTTTTTTTTTTTTTTTTTTTTTTTTTGTTTACGCTGTGGGAATGCATTTACGAACCTTACCCCGAAGGGCGTGTGTGGGACTCGCCCAGCCGAAGCTGGGAATACCCACTAAACCCACAGCGGCACTCCGGCATCGCCATAGTGGCGGGGGAGTGGGAAACTAGCGCAGCCTGAGCTACCTCTCCCTCGCCGGCGAAATCCGCCTAGGAAGGCGGGCCCTCAATTGCCCCTCCCAGGGAGGGGCCGTGGCTCCCACGTGGTGAGCGATGTAAGGCGGGCGTCGGCCTCACGCCCGCCGCTCACCTCAGGGAGGGAGAAAGCGGGCGAAATCCCGCCTTCTCCTCCCCCTACGCCGCCTGCGGAGCGCCGGAGCGATGGGATCCTCCTCCCGCTCGCGCTCCGCGGCCTCCTTCTGCGACATCACGACCTCGCAGAAGGAGGCCATCGCCACCCAAGCCTCCTCGCTCCCCACCATCGCTCTGACGATGGCGGGCAGCGAGTGATCCCCGCCAACCGCCGTGACAAGACCGCGGCGCGGCACGGCCCACGACGGGCACACCGCGAGGGTGTGTTCCGCCGTGTCCTCCGCCGCGCCACAACCGTGGCACGACGGTGTCTCCTCTCGTTCTATCCGGTGCAGGTACCTGCCGAAGCAGCCGTGACCGGAGAGTACCTGCACCAGACGGAAGGAGAGGAACCCGTGACGCCTGTCGAGCCAGTCCTCCAGGACCGGCGCGATGGCGTCAAGGGTACGGCGGCCGAAGACGGCGGAGGCGAGGTCCCGCGTCCACTCCTGGACAAGAGCGACCCATCGCCTCCCGCCGGACGGCCTCCCTCAATTCGGGGGCCGGACGCTCGCCCAGCGCCCTGCGCCCCGCCGTCCACTCGTACACTCTGGCGAGCACCCACGCCTCGAGCTCCCAAGGCGGGGTGCCCGCCAGAGCGCATGCCGAAGCGAAGCCTACCGTGCGGTAGGCCCGCGCTGCCCGCTGGGCGATGGCCCTTTGGGGCGCCCGAAGAGCGGTGGCATTCTCCCTCCTATGGAGGGAGTCCGCCCAAATGGGGGCCCCATAAAGGGCCATACTCCGCAGTATGCCGGCGTATAGACGCCGGCACCGCATGCTTGGCCCTCCCATGTTCGGCATGAGCCATGAGAGGGCGTCCGCAGCTTTCAGCAGGCGCGTCGACAGCCCGCTAAAATGCGGGCCGAAGCGCCACCTGCTGTCTAGAATGAGGCCCAGATATTTCATCTGGGCCTCAACCCCAACCCTCACCCCCTCCACGTAAATGTGGGCGTCAGGTGGGGGGCGCTGCCGGGGGCCGTGGAAGAACACGGCCTCCGTTTTGTGCAGCGCCACCCTCAAGCCCAGGCGGCGGATCCTTCCGGCCACTAAGGATCCGCCCGCCGATGCCAAACTGGCTGCCTCCCGGAAGGTGCTCCCGCGGGAAGTGAGGAGAGTGTCATCCGCGTAGCAGATGACACTCGTACCTCGAAGGAGGGTTCCCCGCAGGAGCCAGTCGTAACCGACGTTCCACAGAAGAGGCCCTAGAACGGACCCCCGTGGAACGCCGGCTCCGACAGCGTATCGCCGGAGCTGGCCAGCCCCATCTACGAGGAGGACGGCACGGTCCTCCAAGTAGCTGGCCAGGAGGCCCCGCAAGTACAGGGGCACTCCGTGGAACCGGAGCGCTTCCAGGATGGTGGAGTGGGGGATGGAATTGAAGGCGTTGGCAATGTCGAATGACACAGCCAACACTCCATCCCCCACTCCCACCGCCTCTGTCACCTGGCCCTTTAGACGGGCCAGGGCGTCCACTGTCGAACGACCAGCTCGAAATCCGAACTGGGCGTCCGACAGGTCCGGTCCCACGCTCCGCAGATGCGCTTGAGACGGCCGGCGATAATCCCCTCGAACATCTTTCCGGCCTCGTCAAGCAAGACGATGGGCCGGTATGCCGAGGGGGAGTCCGCCGGCCGTCCCTCCTTCCGAAGGAGGCACAATTGGCCTTCCCGCCAAGGTTTCGGGAACCTCCCGACGCGAAGCACGCGCTGAAGAGGTCCCGAAACCTTCCCTCCATTTCGGTGGCCGCGATGGCCACCACCCGAGCGGGAATGCCGTCCGGGCCGGGAGCCGTCTTTTTGGCGCGGAGACGAAGAGTCGCCGCGCCAAATTCCTCCTCTGAGACCGGAGGAGGAGGAGCTTCCTCCTCCGGTTGAGCCCTCCCTCGTGGGGGGTCCATCACTGGTGGGGTGAAGTGCGGATCCCTGCGCGGAAACAGGGACCGCACCACCCCATCCAGGAGCCCTGGTTCGAGGGTCTCGGCAACCGGGGGACCAATGCGGCGCAGTTTATTACGCGCCGCCTTATATGGCCTCCCGAATGGGTCGTTGTCGAGACCCTCCAGCAGCTCGGCCCTCGCCGCGTCCTTAGCGGCGCCGATGGCCGATTTGAAGGCCGCCCTCGCCTCCACGTATTTGGCGTAGAGGCGGTCCTCGTCGGCCAGATCTCGTCGGCGCCGCCGACGCGATCGGGTGTAGGCCCGCCGTGCCGCCACGCAGGTGGCCCGCAGCTCCGCCAACTCCTCCGACCACCAATAAACGGCGCGTCGGGGAGGCGGACGTCTCGACCGAGGCATGCTGGCGTTGCATACCTCGGTCAATGACCCCCTCAATCGGGCCGCCGCCGCGTCCACGTCCAGGACGTCCACGCCGGGACCTGGCCAAAGCCAGTCCTGGATGAACGCGGCCTCCCTTGCCGCCTCCCGATCCAGGTGGGTCAGAGCCCACCTTGGAAACGGGGATCGGCCCGACGATGAAGGGGTGCTGCGGCGCCCCCGTGGATTCTGGGGGGAGATCTCGAATCGCACGTAGCGGTGATCCGAGATCGTCTCCCCCAGTTCCACCCTCCAGTTCTGAATGCGGGCGGCCAGTGCGGGCGTGGCGAAGGTGAGGTCCACTATGGACCCACCCTGCCGCCGCACGCACGTCTGGACGCTCCCCCTGTTCAAGAGAGAGAGGCCAGACGTGGCCGCCCACAACTCGACTGCCCGTCCGCGAGCATCGGTGGCCGGGTTTCCCCAGACCACCGATTTGGCATTCAGGTCTCCCAAGACGGAGACCTGACGCGGTGCCGCCCTGCCTATGACCGCCGTCAGGACCCCGAGGAAATCCTCGAAGTCCTGGAGAGGGCGGTTTGGGGAGAAATAGACCCCCACAAGGGCCATCTCTCCCCACGCGGCGGCCACGTATCCCGGTCCCCTCTCTAAAAGCGAGAGGGGAGGGGAGTCTGTGGAAGACCGCACCGCGATTGCCACCGAGCCGTCACTGTCTCCCAGCCAATTGCTGGGAGTGAAGTACGGCTCGGCCACCACTGCCACATCCACCAACCACTCGGCCATTGACTGCACCAGTAAGTCCTGGGCAGCTCGGCAGTGGTTGGTGTTTGCCTGCAGGATGCGATGGTCGGTACCCATTACTCGACCATCGCATCACCCTCGGCTACCGCCGCTGATGGGATATCAGCGGGGGAGGCGGCAGCAGCGGCAGGACGGCTTATAGCCGCCTGCGGCTTGCCCTTCTTAGAGGGGGGTCGGCATGAGCTCCCCCCCATCACGTGGTCCGCAGGGCGACCACTGTCGGTGCACGCCGCGCAATGCGGCTTGGCGGCCTCGCACGAGGCCGCCTTATGGCCCTGTTGCCCGCAGCGGAAGCACGTGTCCGCCCTGTCTACTGTGGACGGACACGTGGCTCGGGTGTGGCCGATCCCCAAGCACTTGAAGCAGCGCATCGGTGCTGCCTCAAGCACCCGGATCACGGCCCGGCTAAAGCCCACCAAAAGCCGTCCTTGGCATTTTGCCTGGACGGCCAGCACTGCGGTGACTGGGCACTCCAGCCGGATAGAGCCCAGTCCACCGCGGCCGGGCCTAATGGCCCGAGCCTGCACCGCTGCGGGTTCGCAGCCTCCGGCCACTGCGATCGCCGCCACCACCTCCTCCTTGGTGACCGAGTCGTCGAGACCGGTCACCTCAATGGTGGTGGTTTTGGTCGGCCGTGCGACCTTTGCCACGTCTGAAAGGACCTCCCGCAGCTTGGCTGCGAAGAGGTCCGCATTTTTGCCGCCGTCCTTCCCCGGAAACTCGAACAAACGAGCTCCGGTTTGGGTCCGGCGGCAAACACCAATCCCCAACTCAGTGGGGTCCGTGGCGCTACGAGCCCGTCTTAGGACGGTCTCGTAGGTTACCCCCCTCTCCACGGCCTCGGGCACAATGGTCACTGTGACCGCCGCGGTTTTTGGAGGCACCAGCTTCGGGGCCTTTTGGCTGCCGAGGAAGCCGCCGGGGCACCTGCCGGGGCAGCCGCTGGGGCAGCCGGGGCCTGGGCCGCCTTTTTGCCCTTTCCCTTTCCCTTCCTAACCACCTCTGACCAAGACTGATTGGCTGGGGTGGTGGAAGGGAGGAGGGCGTCTCCCTCCTGCACCTGGAAGGGTGCCGCACTGGCAACTGGCTCCGGCTGAGCGCCCGCACTCGTACCGGGGGGAGGCAGAGCCCCCGGGGATTTCTTCCCCTTGCCCTTGCCCTTTGAGGGCTTCGAGGCAACGGGAGCCACTGTCGGCGTCTTGTCCGCCGCTAGGGGAGGACGGAGACGCGGCTCGGGCAGGAGGCGGTCCTCTATGCCTGCGAAGCAGGCACGGGTGAACGCCCTCTCCTCCATGACAACCTTGCGGAACAATTCCTCAAGGTTGGAGGAGGAGGAGGAGGGAACCGCTGCCGTCGGGGCCTTCGTTGCCGGGGCTGTGGCCTCAGCCAGCTTCTTGTGAAGTTGGCTGACCTCCGCTTGCAGGCGGTCCACCCTCGCCTGCAGCTGCCGCGTCTCCTCTGACGCAGTGCGCTGCGTCAGTTCAGCTACAATGCCGTGCAGGCTACTTGCACGGCATTTGAGGGCCTTTTGAAAGGTCCCCTTTAAGTTGGAGGACCTGGAGGCGACCTCGACGATCTCCTCCATGTCCTCCTTAGCCAGTCGGGCCAGCTCCGTCGCAGAGACGCCGTCGAAAGTGGCGAGGGCCGAACCATATCCGGCCCTCGCCTTGGCTGCGCGCGCCTGCCTCTCTTTCGCGGCAACCTTTTCTTCGAGCTCCAGCTCGAGTGCGGCCCGTTTGGCCAAGCCGAGCTGACGCTGGGCGTCCGCCAGACCCACATCATGGGCGCCGGCCTGAGAAGGAGTCGAAGGCGAAGCAGTCTTCGCCTTCGACTTCTTCTGTTTGGGCTTACCCTTGGCCGAGTCCGACGATCCCTCAGACCCGAGCCTCAGGTAGGCCCTCTTCAGGCTGCGGTCTGCAGCCACGCTACATACGGACGACGAGTCCCCGACCACGGACCCCATGTCCGAGTCGGAGTATTCGTCCTCCCCGCAGAAGCCTGCCACGGATGGTGCGCGGCTGGCCTCTGACGCCGAACACTCGTCCAAGTGGCCCTGAGAAGGGCCCTTGGGTTGGCCCTGAGAAGGGCCTTTTGGTTGGCCCTGAGAAGGGCCTTTTGGTTGGCCCTGAGAAGGGCCTTTTGGGACGAAACGCCCGGAAGCGTTCCGCAATGGCTTCGACATATCGGAAACCACAAAACCACAATAAAAATAAAAACCTCAATAAAATATAATAAAAACCCACGACAGAATAACACCCTCAATAAAATAAAAACCACAATAAAAGAATCCACTATACACGCAATCGCCCTCAGATAAGATTAAAATCGCAAGATCGCGAAGTCACAGCGCTCGTTAGCCACCGGTCTGCCACCCCGTTACGGTGGTCAGACACGGCGTTGCCCGGGGAACACTACGAGGAAGTCAGCGCTGTGGGGTGTCCCCCAACCTAACCTTTTTTTTTTTTTTTTAACCTAACCTAACCTAACCCCTAACCTAACCTAACCTAACCTAACCTAACCTAACCTAACCTAACCACAGCGGCACTCCGGCATCGCCATAGTGGCGGGGGAGTGGGAAACTAGCGCAGCCTGAGCTACCTCTCCCCCGCCGGCGAAACCCGCCTAAAAAGGCGGGCCCTCAATTGCCCCTCCCAGGGAGGGGCCGTGGCTCCCGTGGTGAGCGATGTAAGGCGGGCGTCGGCCTCACGCCCGCCGCTCACCTCAGGGAGGGAGAAAGCGGGCGAAATCCCGCCTAAACTTTTTTTTGTTGACGCTGTGGGAATGCATTTACGCACCTTACCCCGCAGGGCGTGTGTGGGACTCGCCCAGCCGAAGCCGGGAATACCCACTAAACCCACAGCGGCACTCCGGCATCGCCATAGTGGTGGGGGAGTGGGAAACTAGCGCAGCCTGAGCTACCTCTCCCCCGCCGGCGAAACCCGCCTGGTAAGGCGGGCCCTCAATTGCCCCTCCTAGGGAGGGGCCGTGGCTCCCGCATGGTGAGCGATGTAAGGCGGGCGTCGGCCTCACGCCCGCCGCTCACCTTAGGGAGGGAGAAAGCGGGCGAAATCCCGCCTTCTCCTCCCCCTACGCCGCCTGCGGAGCGCCGGAGCGAGGGGATCCTCCTCCCGCTCGCGCTCCGCTGCCTCCTTCTGTGACATCACGACCTCGCAGAAGGAGGCCATCGCCACCCAAGCTTCCTCGCTCCCCACCATCTCTCTGACGATGGCGGGCAGCGAGAGGTCCTCTCCAACCGCCGTGACAAGATCGCGGCGCGGCACGGCCCACGACGGGCACACCGCGAGGGTGTGTTCCGCCGTGTCCTCCGCCGCGCCGCAACCGTGGCACGACGGTGTCTCCTCTCGTCCTATCCGGTGCAGGTACCTGCCGAAGCAGCCGTGGCCGGAAAGTACCTGCACCAGACGGAAGGAGAGGAACCCGTGACGCCTGTCGAGCCAGTCCTCCAGGACCGGCCCGATGGCGTCGAGGGTACGGCGGCCGAAGACGGCGGAGGCGAGGTCCTGCGTCCACTGCTGGACAAGAGCGACCCTCGCCTCCCGCCGGACGGCCTCCCTCAGTTCTGGGGCCGGACGCTCGCCCAGCGCCCTGCGCCCCGCCGTCCACTCGTACACTCTGGCGAGCACCCACGCCTCGAGCTCCCAAGGCGGGGTGCCCGCCAGAGCGCACGCCGCTGCGAAGCCCACCGTGCGGTAGGCCCGCGGTGCCCGCTGGGCGATGGCCCTTTGGGGCGACCGAAGGGCGGTGAGGTTCTCCCTCCTATGGAGGGAGTCCGCCCAAATCGGGGCCCCATAAAGGGCCATACTCCGCAGTATGCCGGCGTATAGACGCCGGCACCGCATGCTGGGCCCTCCCAAGTTTGGCATCAGCCATGAGGGGGCTCCCGCAGCCTTCAGCAGGCGCGACGACAGCCCGCTAAAGTGCGGGCCGAAGCGCCACCTGCTGTCTAAGATGAGGCCCAGATATTTCATCTGGGCCTCAACCCCGACCCTCACCCCCTCCACATAAATGTGGGCATCAGGCGGGGGGCGCTGCCGGGGGCCGTGAAAGAACACGGCCTCTGTTTTGTGCAGCGCCACCCTCAAGCCCAGGCGGCGGATCCTTCCCGCCACTAAGGATCCGCCCGCCGATGCCAAACTGGCCGCCTCCCGGAAGGTGCTCCCGCGGGAAGTGAGGAGAGTGTCATCTGCATAGCAGATGACACTAGTGCCTCGAAGGAGGGTTCCCCGCAGGAGCCAGTCATAACCGACGTTCCACAGAAGAGGCCCTAGAACGGACCCCTGTGGAACGCCGGCCCCGACAGCGTATCGCCGGAGCTGGCCAGCCCCGTCTACGAGGAGGACAACACGGTCCTCCAAGTAGCTGGCCAGGAGGCCCCGCAAGTACAGGGGCACTCCGTGGAACCGGAGCGCTTCCAGGATGGTGGAGTGGGGGACGGAATTGAAGGCGTTGGCAATGTCGAATGACACTGCCAACACTCCATCCCCCACTCCCACCGCCTCTGTCACCTGGCCCTTTAGACGGGCCAGGGCGTCCACTGTCGAACGACCAGCACGAAATCCGAACTGGGCGTCCGACAGGTCCGGTCCCACGCTCCGCAGATGCCGCTTGAGACGGCCGGCGATAATCCCCTCGAACATTTTACCGACCTCATCGAGCAAAACGATGGGCCGGTAAGCCGAGGGGAAGTCCGCCGGCCGCCCTTCCTTCCGGAGGAGGCACAGTTGGCCTTCCCGCCATGGTTTCGGGAACCTCCCCGACGCGAAGCACGCGCTGAAGAGGTCCCGAAACCTGCCCTCCATTTCGGTGGCCGCGATGGCCACCACTCGTGCGGGGACACCATCCGGGCCGGGAGCCGTCTTTTTGGCGCGGAGACGAAGAGTCGCCGCGCCAAATTCCTCCTCTGAGACCGGAGGAGGAGGAGTTTCCTCCTCCGGTAGGACCGCTCCCCTTGGCGGGCCCATCATTGGCGGGGTGAAGTGCGGATCCCTGCGCGGAAACAGGGACCGCACCACCCCATCCAGGAGCGCTGGTTCAAGGGTCTCGGCAACCGGGGGACCAATGCGGCGCAGTTTGTTACGCGCCGCCTTATATGGCCTCCCGAATGGGTCGTTGTCGAGACCCTCCAGCAACTCGGCCCTCGCCGCGTCCTTGGCGGCGCCGATGGCCGACTTGAAGGCCGCCCTCGCCTCTACGTACCTCGCGTAGAGGCGGTCCTCGTCAGCCTGGTCCCGTCGGCGCCGCCGACGCGATCGCGGAAAGGCCCGCCGTGCCGCCACGCAGGTGGCCCGCAGCTCCGCCAACTCCTCCGACCACCAGTACACGGCGCGTCGGGGAGGCGGACGTCTCGACCGAGGCATGCTGGCGTTACACACCTCGGTCAATGACCCCCTCAGTCGGGCCGCCGCCGCGTCCACATCCAGGACGTCCACGCCGGGACGTGGCCAAAGCCAGTCCTGGACGAACGCGGCCTCCCTTGCCGCCTCCCGATCCAGGTGGGTAAGAGCCCACCTTGGAAACGGGGATCGGCCCGACGAAGAGGGGATGCTGCGGAGCCCCCGTGGATTCTGGGGGGAGATCTCGAATCGCACGTAACGGTGATCCGAGATCGTCTCCCCCAGCTCCACCCTCCAGTTTCGAATGCGGGCGGCCAGTGCGGGCGTGGCGAAGGTGAGGTCCACTATGGACCCGCCCTGCCGCCGCACGCTTGTCTGGACGCTCCCCCTATTCAAGAGGGAGAGACCAGACGTGGCCGCCCACAATTCGACCGCCCGTCCGCGAGCGTCGGTGGCCGGGTTTCCCCAGACCACCGACTTGGCATTCAGGGCTCCCAAAACGGAGACCTGACGTGGCGCCGTCCTCCCGATGACCGCCGTCAGGACCCCGAGGAAATCCTCGAAGTCCTGGAGAGGGCGGTTTGGGGAGAAGTAGACCCCCACAAGGGCCAGCCCTCCCCACGCGGCGGCCACGTATCCCGGTCCCCTCTCTAAGAGCGAGAGGGGAGGGGAGTCCGAGGAAGACCGCGCCACGATTGCCACCGAGCCGTCACTGTCTCCGAGCCAATTGCTGGGAGTAAAGTACGGCTCGGCCACCACTGCCACATCCACCAACCACTCGGCCATTGACTGCACCAGTAAGTCCTGGGCAGCCCGGCAGTGGTTGGTGTTTGCCTGCAGGATGCGATGGTCGGTACCCATTATTCGACCATCGCATCACCCTCGGTCACCACCGCTGTTGGGATATCAGCGGGGGAGGTGGCAGCAGCGGCAGGACGGCTTATAGCCGCCTGCGGCTTGCCCTTCTTTGAGGGGGGTCGGCATAAGCTCCCCCCCATCACGTGGTCTGCAGGGCGACCACTGTCGGCGCACGCCGCGCAGTGCGGCTTGGCGGCCTCGCACGAGGTCGCCTTATGCCCCTGTTGCCCGCAGCGGAAGCACGTGTCCGCCCTATCTACTGTGGACGGACACATGGCTCGGGTGTGGCCGATTCCCAAGCACTTGAAGCAGCGCATCGGCGCTGCCTCAAGCACCCGGATCACGGCCCGGCTAAAGCCCACAAATAGCCGCCCCTGGCATTTAGCCTGGGCGGCCAACACTGCGGCGACTGGGCACTCCAGCCAGATAGAGCCCAGTCCACCGCGGCCGGGCCGAATGTCCCGAGCCAGCACCGCTGCGGGTTCGCACCCACAGGCCTTCGCGACCGCCTCCACCACCTCCTCCTTGGTGACCGAGTCATCTAGACCGGTCACCTCAATGGCTGTGGTTTTGGTCGGCCGTGCGATCTTCGCCACGTCGGCAAGTACCTCCCTCAACTTGCCGGCGAACAAGTCGGCGTTTTTGCCGCCGTCCTTCCCCGGAAACTCGAATAGACGAGCTCCGGTTTGGGTCCGACGGCAGTTGCCGAGCCCTAAATCGGCGGGGTCCGCGACGGCACGAGCCCGTCTCAGGACGGACTCGTAGGTGACGCCCCTCTCGGCGGCCTCGGGGACGATCGTCACCGTTACCGCCGCGGATTTGGGAGGAACCAGCTTCCTTCCGCCGACTGGGGCCTTCTTGGCTGCCGGGGCGGCCGCCGGGGCAGCTGCCGTGGCAGCCGCCGGTGCAGCCGGGGCCTTGTTTGCCTTCTTCCTGCCCTTCTTCACCACCTCCGACCACGGCTGGTTGGACGGGGTGGTGGAGGGGAGGAGGGCATCAGTCTCTTGAACTTGGGGGGCAGGTCCTGCGATGGCGACCGGCCCCGGTTCGGCGCCCACATTCGTACCCGGGGGAGGCAGAGCCCCCGGGGATTTCTTCCCCTTGCCCTTGCCCTTTGAGGGCTTAGGGGTGAGGGGAGCCACTGTCGGCGTCTTGTCCGCCGCTAGTGGCGGACGGAGACGCGGCTCGGGCAAAAGGCGGTCTTCAATGCCTGCTAGGCAGGCTCTGGTGAACGCCCTCTCCTCCATGACAACCTTGCGGATTACTTCCTCAAGGTTGGAGGAGGAGGGGGCGGGAACCGCTACCGACGGGGAATTAGGGACCGGGGCCGTGGCCTCAGCCAGCTTCTTGTGAAGCTGGCTAACCTCCGCTTGCAGGC
Source organism: Sesamia nonagrioides (assembly GCA_017933935.1). Lineage (NCBI taxonomy): Eukaryota > Metazoa > Arthropoda > Insecta > Lepidoptera > Noctuidae > Sesamia > Sesamia nonagrioides. Next base: position 281,694 of record JADWQK010002279.1, on the reverse strand, counting down.
GATCCACCCTCGCCTGTAGCTGCCGTGTCTCCTCTGACGCAGTACGCTGCGTCAGCTCCTTCACAATGCCGAGCAGGCTAGTAGCTCGGCATTTCAGGGCCTTTTGAAACGTGCCCTTCAGGTTTGAGGACTTGGAGGCGACCTCGGCGATCTCCTCCTTGTCCTCCTCTGCCAGTCGGGCCAGCTCCGCTACGGACAATCCCTCAAAACTGGGGAGGGCCGAACCATATCCAACCCTCGATTTGGCTGCGCGCGCCTTTTTCTCCTCAGCGGCAACCCTCTCCTCTAAATCCTGCTCGAGCTCGGCCCGTCTGGCCAAGCCGAGCTGACGCTGGGCGTCCGCCAGACCCACTTCGTGGGTGCCGGCCTGAGATGGAGTCGAAGGCGAAGCAGTCTTCGCCTTCGACTTCTTCTTGGGCTTACACTTGCCCGAGTCCGAGGAGCCCTCGGACCCGAGCCGCAGGTAGGCCCTCTTCAGGCTGCTGCCTGCTGTCACCCCACACAAGGACGAGTCTAGGATAACGGACCCCATGTCCGAGTCCGAGAACTCATCCTCGCCGCAAAAGCCTGCCGCCGATGGGGCGCGACTAGCTGCCGACTCCGACAAGTCGTCGGGTTGGCCCTGAGAAGGGCCTTTGGGTTGGCCCTGAGAAGGGCCCTTTGGTTGGCCCTGAGAAGGGCCTTTTGGGACGAAACGCCCGGAGGCGTTCCTTGCGGGTTTCGGCATACTGACTACCAAAACAACCACAATCAAATAAAAACCCACAACCAAAATCAGATAAAAACTACAACTACAATAAAATCAGAATAAAACCACAATAAAATCAATAAAACCCACAATAATAATAAAAACCAACAATAAAAAATCCACGATGTACGCAATCAATCGCCCTCAGAATAAAAATCCTCCTAACTTATCCTTTTTTTTTTTTTTTTTTTTTTTTTTTTTTTTTTTTTTTTTTTTTTTTTTTTTTTTTTTTTTTTTGACCCTCTGGTAATGCATTTACGCACCATACCCCGAAGGGCGTGTGTGGGACTCGCCCAGCCGAAGCCGGGAATACCCACTAAACCCACAGCGGCACAACGACATCGCCTGAGTGGCGGGGTCATGGGAAAATAGCACAGCCTAACTACCAATCCCCCGCCGGCGATTCCCGCCTAGGGCGGGCCCACAGTGGTCCCTCCACTCCACAGGGAGGGGCCGGGCTGGGTACATCTTTTTGTGCGAGAAGACGCAGCAGCCAAGGGTTTTTTTAGCGAGGTGTCCTTCCTCTTAGCCCCACTCGTTTGCCCGGAGGCAAACGGGGCCCCCAGCTCCTCTCAATGAGGAGACCGGGTTGCCCGACGGTGACCCGGAGTTCGGGTCACGTCGGCCACCTCGAGTGGTGGCCGACCCGCCGCACGTGTGACCGCCGAAGCGGTCCCCGCATCTGGTTTTGGTCCGCGCCGGTAAACCGGTAACCCCCATATCTGGGGGCCGTTCCCCTATCCGCCACCTGGGGACGCGTCCGATGGCAGGCCAGAAACTGCACACGGAAACCTAACCTAACCTAACCTAACCTAACCTTTTTTTTTTTTTTTTTTTTTTTTTTTTTTTTTTTTTTTTTTTTTTTTTTTTTTTTTTTTACGAGTGAAAATGCATTTACGCACCGTACCGTCGCTAGCTAGGCGAACGGCGTGTGTGGGACTCGCCCGGCCGGAGCCGGGAATACCCACTAAAGACACTCGGTTCCCTCGAGCCCTGCGTTGAGAGTGACCCGGGCTCGGCCCGAAGATCTGACTCCGGGCCACTCTCAGGGCTTACCGGCCTAATTTAGGCCGGTTTCCGCGCCTAGGGAGGATTACCCGGGAACGGATAATCCCCAGACGTGGTGACTGGTGCAATGCGCGTGGGGAGCTACCCACACACGCTGGTCACACTCGGGGGCTAAAGGAGACGGGGGTACGTCCCCCGCCTTCTTCGCCCCGCCCGTCTACGCAGGAGGGGAGCGGCAAGAGCATCCTCTTCCCGCTCCCTCTCCGCTGCCTCCTTCTGCAAGAGGACGGTCTCGCAGAAGGAGGCGGCAGCCTCCCATGCACTCTCCCTTTCAACCATGGCTCGCACCATGGTTGCTAGGGAGAGGCCTCCGAGACCTGACGTGGCGCCGTCCTCCCGATGACCGCCGTCAGGACCCCGAGGAAATCCTCGAAGTCCTGGAGAGGGCGGTTTGGGGAGAAGTAGACCCCCACAAGCGCCAACCCTTCCCACGCGGCGGCCACGTATCCCGGTCCCCTCTCTAAGAGCGAGAGGGGAGGGGAGTCCGAGGAAGACCGCGCCACGATTGCCACCGAGCCGTCACTGTCTCCCAGCCAACTGCTGGGAGTATAGTACGGCTCGGCCACTACTGCCACATCCACCAACCACTCGGCCATTGACTGCACCAGTAAGTCCTGGGCAGCTCGGCAGTGGTTGGTGTTTGCCTGCAGGATGCGATGGTCGGTACCCATTATTCGACCATCGCATCACCCTCGGCCACCGCCGCTGATGGGATATCAGCTGGGGTGGTGGCAGCAGCGGCAGGACGGCTTATAGCCGCCTGCGGCTTGCCCTTCTTGGAGGGGGGTCGGCATGAGCTCCCCCCCATCACGTGGTCCGCAGGGCGACCACTGTCGGCGCACGCCGCGCAATGCGGCTTGGCGGAGTCGCACGAGGCCGCCTTATGGCCCTGTTGCCCGCAGCGGAAGCACGTGTCCGCCCTGTCGACTGTGGACGGACACATGGCTCGGGTGTGGCCGATCCCCAAGCATTTGAAGCAGCGCATCGGTGCTGCCTCAAGCACCCGGATCACGGCCCGGCTAAAACCCACCAAGAGCCGTCCTTCGCATTTTGCCTGGACGGCCAGCACTGCGGTGACTGGGCACTCCAGCCGGATAGAGCCCAGTCCACCGCGGCCGGGCCTAATGGCCCGAGCCTGCACCGCTGCGGGTTCGCAGCCTCCGGCCACTGCGATCGCCGCCACCACCTCCTCCTTGGTGACCGAGTCGTCGAGACCAGTCACCTCAATGGTGGTGCTTTTGGTCGGCCGTGCGACCTTTGCCACGTCTGAGAGGACCTCCCGCAGCTTGGCTGCGAAGAGGTCCGCATTTTTGCCGCCGTCCTTCCCCGGAAACTCGAACAAACGAGCTCCGGTTTGGGTCCGGCGGCAAACACCAATCCCCACCTCAGTGGGGTCCGTGGCGCTACGAGCCCGTCTTAGGACGGTCTCGTAGGTTACCCCCCTCTCCACGGCCTCGGGCACAATGGTCACTGTGACCGCCGCGGTTTTTGGAGGCACCAGCTTCGGGGCCTTTTTGGCTGCCGAGGAAGCCGCCGTGGCACCTGCCGGGGCAGCCGCTGGGGCAGCCGGGGCCTGGGCCGCCTTTTTGCCCTTTCCCTTTCCCTTCCTAACCACCTCTGACCAAGACTGATTGGCTGGGGTGGTGGAAGGGAGGAGGGCGTCTCCCTCCTGCACCTGGGGCGGTGCCGCACTGGCAACCGGCTCCGGCTGGGCGCCCGCACTCGTACCGGGTTGAGGCAGAGCCCCCGGCGACTTCTTCCCCTTGCCCTTGCCCTTTGAGGGCTTCGGGGCAAGGGGAGCCACTGTCGGCGTCTTGTCCGCCGCTAGGGGCGGACGGAGACGCGGCTCGGGCAGGAGACGGTCCTCTATGCCTGCAAAACAGGCACGGGTGAACGCCCTCTCCTCCATGACAACCTTGCGGAACAGTTCCTCAAGGTTCGAGGAGGAGGGAGAGGGAACCGCTGCCGTCGGGGCCTTCGTTGTCGGGGCTGTGGCCTCAGCCAGCTTCTTATGAAGCTGGCTAACCTCCGCTTGCAGGCGGTCCACCCTCGCCTGCAGCTGCCGCGTCTCCTCTGACGCAGAGCGTTGTGTCAGCTCCGACACAATGCCGTGCAAACTTATTGCACGGCATTTGAGGGCCTTCTGGAAGGTCCCCTTTAAATTTGAGGACTTGGAGGCGACCTCAACGATCTCCTCCATGTCCTCCTTTGCCAGTCGGGCCAGCTCCGCCACAGAGTGGCCGTCGAAGGAGACGAGGGCCGAACCGTATCCGGCCCTCGCCTTGGCTGCACGCGCCTGCCGCTCTTTCGCGGCAACCTTCTCCTCCAGCTCCAGCTCGAGCTCGGCCCGTCTGGCCAAGCCGAGCTGACGCTGGGCGTCCGCCAGACCCACATCATGGGTGCCGGCCTGTGAAGAAGTCGAAGGCGAAGCAGTCTTCGCCGCGCTTTCGGCTTCTTCTGTTTTGGCTTACCCTTGGCCGAGTCCGAAGAAACCTCGGACCCGAGCCTCAGGTAGGCCCTCTTCAGGCTGCGATCTCCAGCCACCCCACACACGGACGACGACTCAATTTCCGAGTCAGAAAACTCGTCCGCCACGCTCATACAGAGGCTCGCCACAGACGGTGCGCGGCTGACCTCTGATGCCGACACATCTTCGAACTGGCCCTGAGAAGGGCCTTTTGGTTGGCCCTGAGAAGGGCCGTTTGGTTGGCCCTGAGAAGGGCCTTTTGGGACGAAACGCCCAGAAGCGTTCCGTAATGGTTTCGGCATGGCGACCAAAAACCAAATCCACAATAAAAACAAAAACCGCAATAAAAATTAGATAAAACCACACTGCAATAAAAACCCTCAATAAAAATAAAACCTCAATAAAATCCAGAATAAAACCACTAAATACGCAATCGCCCTCAGAGTAGAATAAAATTTCGCAGATCGCGTAAGTCACAGCGCACGTTAGCCACCGGTCTGCCACTCCGTTACGGTGGTCAGACACGGCGTTGCCCGGGGAACACTACGTGGAAGTCTGCGCTGTGGGGAGTCCCCCAACCAACCTAACCTAACCTAACCTGTATAGATCACTCTTCTCTGATTTTCTGTACGTAAAAATCTAAATAATATTGCCGCATTATTAATAGCATGATTATGCCTCTAGTATCTAGCATAATGACAATTTATAAAAGAAACAGCGACAGCCTCTTTGAGCATTGCGGTATTGAAGGATTAGGGACAACAAATTGTAGGTAGGTATTGCTCTTCTACAGCTTCTTTAGCTATATGGCGCGGAAAGTAATTTAATATGTCATCACTCAGGGGCTCGGCCATAATTCCGATACACGGAACAGCATTTCTGCCAAGTGCCTTTTTCTTTTTAAAATCCCTAAGTCGAAAATGCTTTATACAAATATGTTTCAATTGGTGCAATTTTTCTATAGGCACTTATGCAAGTCCTCTTTACCCGTTATTTTTACCCATTGTTTGCACCTACAAAGTAAAATGATTGACGAATACCATTAATGCAAAAACTATTCCTATTTATCACAGCTCAGTCGCTGAACTGATTTTAATGAAAACTGAATTTAATTATGTTATGAACTTCTAAATAGCACTGATACAAAAAAAAAAAAAAAAAAGGATTTATCGATAGTCGATAAAAAATTGCACCACACCAGTGTTGACGACGAAAAACATATTTGCAGATTTGTTTTCTAAAATATGTCCTAAAATTCCATATATTCCTTTCATCTGTGGAGAGACCTATTTTAAGACACGCCCTAACTGTGGATCCCAGAATCGGACTATCAACAGACAGGGTTTGAGCACTAAATTTTGAAATTTAAATTTAGAACAACCTGTTTTTCTCTAAATCTACTCGCTATTTTGTAAAAGTCTTTTTAGTTTAAGCAATAATATAAGTTTCTCTATGTAAATTCTTACATTATACTTGACTTTTAATTGCATTGCAATTGTTCTATGAGAAATAATATGGGTTACCTAAAAATTAACCCTTATTTGTTGATTAATTAAAAAAGAAAACACTTGCTGGGGATTATATTATGTTTTTTTTATAGAATATCATATATATAATAAAATAAAAAGCAAACAGCATCAGATCCAATACAATTTTTTTATACCGTACATGTTTCTAAACTGTGGACAAAAAATAGCGCTCTTCAAGTTTCAGTCAAGTGGCTCTCATATTTCATTAGATATGTATACTCGAGGAGTAAGAACATACAAGGCTTACGTCGCAGTGTTTGTTTGCATGTCCACTAAAGCCATTCACCTCGAATTGGTCGGCGATCTCACAACCGAATCATTCATTGGTGCCTTCAAAAGGTTCATCGCCAGACGTGGAAGATGCTCACAGATATGGAGTGACCAAGGGCGCAATTTCGTGGGTGCTAATAAAGAGCTGGCAGTAGCTTGGAAGGAGGCAAAATTTGAACTTTAAGGCTCAATAGCAGAGTCTCTTGCACAGGATGGAACGCAGTGGCACTTTATCCCTGCCTATAGCCCTCATGTTGGTGGCTTGTGGGAGGCGGGCGTGAAGTCCATGAAACACCACATGAAAAGGATTCTGACCCATCATCTAACATATGAAGAAATGAGTACCCTGCTTTGTCAAATCGAAGCGTGCCTGAATTCTAGGCCGCTAAGCCCGATAGATGACGAAGATACAGATAACCTGACACCCTTAACACCAGGTCATTTTTTGATTGGTGAATCACCAATAAGTACACCACAACCTGATCTTCGAGACATTCCAATTAGTCACCTGTCACGCTGGAAGCACATGCAGAAGTTGATGGGAGATTTCTGGCGTAAATGGCAATCAGAATACCTAACCAGCCTCCAACAGAGACCCAAGTGGCTTAAACAATGCAACGAGCTTGATGTCGGCAAAATTGTTCTCATCAAAAATGATCAGCTCCCACCAGGCAAATGGGCGTTAGGTCGCATTATTGCTAAGCACCCAGGTGACGATGGACTCACTAGAGTGTACAGTGTTAAGAGTGGTGACAGTATAGTTAAGCGAAGTTTTAATAAGCTCTGTCCTTTGCCAATAGATATTGATAATTAATATGTATGATTAATGTTCCAATATGTAATGAAGCTATGTTAATTTATACCATTGTTTAATGTAAATTATTTATATTTATTCGCAGTATGTATAACTTGTGCTTAGATGCTTGATGATGAAACCTAAATTTATTAGTTATCTTGTTTATGTTTGTAAAAGTAAAGGTCTTTATGAGCCCTTTGGTGGGCGGCATGTTCGAACCATTTCAATAATAATGAGCTGTTTGTATGTGTGTACGCATGGGTATGTATGTGTGTAAAAATCTATCTTTTAAAGCATGCCATTACAAGTAACCACGTAGTATCAAAATAAATTCGTTAGAAGCAACACCTCTTTTAAGTTACTCAAGATCCTTACAAAGTAAACTGAACCCTATCTACCCAGAACAAGAAGTTTTTTTGCTAGCTGTCCTTTTGTGCGACGGATGACGTCACGCAGCTATTATTGTGACAAGGTTCCATCGCAATATCAACGTGCGGGGCCACAGAGTACTAGGGCTTATAGGGCTTACTTTGATTGTTTGTAACGTAATTCCTCTAATATAATATTTCGTAGGTTATAATTTGTAATTTCTTTTCCATAAAACATTTTTTTATTCATAATTTATTTATTTTTATTTTAATATCTAATTCTATTGAAATATGCTGCCATAGGAATTGTTAATAAATAAATAACGTGTTAAAGGGCAATAATCATGTAATTATTAGGAGGTTTGTAAAACGTGAGTTGTGATAATGCTAAATTGGTTTGTTTACCTATTATTCTTTATTGAGCTTGGCGTTGGTATGTATAGTTTATAAATAAAAAAAAAAACTATTACTTACTAATTCCATATCTCATAAAACTGTCCTAATGTCATTGTCACAGTTTGCCAGGCCTGTTGTCAGATTTGATATAAACAGTTTTAGCGCGTAGGAGCGTGTTATGTAATTAAAACGCGAATAGATTGAACGTTGTATATTGCACGTAAGTCTAGAGTACAATGTATGCTATAAGCTACCTAATTACAAGAGGAGAGACGCGACTAAGTTACTACAGAATGTACAGCGGATGCGTAAAATGTAATGTGTGTCTTACAAGCTATGCACAAGCTTAAATACTAAACAATAATACAGCTATCTCTAAACCGGAGTGGGGCTGACTGATCGGGCGTTCTTGATGCTGATTCGTTGATCATGGGAGAACGTGCCGTATGATTGGCCCGTGGACAGTGCCCGCGCATTCGGTCCACGTGCAAGGCGGTTCGATATTGTCCGCGCGCTTTCTCCCGCGCACAATGGGTTAACAGAATCGCGTTGTCCGCGGCGCTTTCTCCAAAGCACAATGGTCAGGACCCATGCGCTTTGTCTTACATACGCGCTTTGTCTTCCAAGATCCTTGTGTGACACTGGTATGATTTATGTGCACCCTTTTGCGGAAAGTCATCAATCGTTGAGACGTCAATAGTTGGACAATTCCTTGTTGGCATTGTTGTATTGTAGCGACTGCGACCATTGCTACAGTACTCTCCCCCTCAAGGCGAAACATACGTGGCGTGCAGGCGTCTTAACGATCCTGCCTGACCTAGTACGTTGTTCTCTCGTATGCTGCACTGGGAGTAGGCTGGATTGCTCGTCTGCGGTCGCTGCAGGTGCTGGAGTCTTGGCTGTGGCTTGCTCGCCTGTGGTAACTGCAGGTGCTTGACTGGTCTCGCTGTTTGTTTGCTTGGGATCATCTTCTGTGTTGATAGTGTACGCAGGTTTGAGGCGATCGATCGATTGCTTGATCGTCCCGGTAGTTGTATTGTGAAGTACTTTTCCTTGCGTTCGATGATCTGGTATGGACCTTGGTATGGATGCTGCAGAGGTTTGCGGACGGTGTCGTCGCGTACAAACACGTGGCTATATGTTTGTAGGTCATTGTGCACGAATATACATCGCTTGTTTGCATGCGATTTGTATGTGGGTGTGAGCTTCGTGATGATATCGTGCAGGTGATTGACATAGTCGTGGTCCATCGTCGGTGTGGCTGGAGTTGGTGATATGAGATTAGGTAGCGCGATACTGTCCATGACAGTGTCTGCCATTTGCGACAACTTTTCTAAGTCAGTTATGTCGCTCACGGTGAGGACAGCGCGTACGGAAGGTGGAAGTAACTTGGTCCACATGATTCGCAGTGTGCTGTCGGGTATCTTCTGTCCGGCTAGTTCCCGCATTTTTCGTAACAGCTGTGAGGGTTTCTGATCTCCGAGTTCCATCTCATCCATCAGCTTTTGCAGCTTCCGGCTCTCGGACTCCTCGTAGACGCTGATGAGTCTGGCCTTCAGAGTTTCGTACTTGTTTTCAGTGGGCAGTTTAGCGATAATATCACTTACTTGTTGAAGTGCGTCCAGGCCTAGTCGTGCGATAGCTGCTTGATAGCGCGCGTCATCACCTGATTTCTGTGGCGCCATTACTGCTTCGAAGTGCGTGAACCATAGCCTGGGATACGCTGGCCAAAAGTCAGACAGCCGTGCTTGTAGTGTGAGCGTGTCGACTCGCCCTTTTACCTGTGGTGCGTTGCTGGTCGCCATCCTGAAGAAACGCTGCTGTTGTAACGCTACAATACCGCGAATATAGCCTCTTGAAATCCTAGTGGGGAAACCCGCTTGTGGGAAGCCACTAGAATGTGCTAATCGCGAGTATCGTCACGTCGGTCTTGAAGTCACGTCGGTCTTGTAATCGCGTCGGCCCGAATTACGACGGTTAGACTCGCGCCGGTTAGTCTCACGTCTGTTTTAATCGTCGGGTTTATCACGTCGGGTTTTATCACGTCGGTTTTATCACATCGGTTTTAAACGTCGGGTTTTAATCGTCGGGGTCACCACTTTAGCGCGTAGGGCGTGTTATGTAATTAAAACGCGAATAGATAGAACGTTATATATTGCACGTAAGTCTAGAGTACAATGTATGCTATCAGCTACCTAATTACAAGAGGAGAGACGCGACTAAGTTACTACAGCGGATGCGTAAAATGTACTATGTAAAATGTCTGATAATATCTGATAATAATGTGTTGTCTTACAAGCTATGCACAATCTTAAATACTAAACAATAATACAGTTATCTCTAAACCGGAGTGGGGCTGACTGATCGGGCGTTCTTGATGCTGATTCGTTGATCATGGGAGAACGTGCCGTATGATTGGCCCGTGGACAGTGCCCGCGCATTCGGTCTACGTGCAAGGCGGTTCGATATTGTCCGCGCGCTTTCTCCCGCGCACAATGGGTTAACAGAATCCCGTTGTCCGCGGCGCTTTCTCCAACGCACAATGGGTTAACTAACAGATGTGCGGCGGTTCGATATTGTCCACGCGCTTTCTCCCGCGCACAATGGTCAGGACCCATGCGATTTGTCTTACATACGCGCTTTGTCTTCCAAGATCCTTGTATGACACTGGTATGATTTATGTGTACCCTTTCGCGGAAAGTCATCAATCGTTGAGACGTCAATAGTTGGACAATCCTTTGTTGGCATTGTTGTATTGTAGCGACTGCGACCATTGCTACAGAGCCGAATCTAGAAAAACATTTAACCTAAGTCAGCACTATAGAACAAGAAAACACGTGGAGAAATATTCCGGGTACAGAAATGAATACTCACAGAGACATCAGCCAAACTGCTAGACGCACAACCCCATGGGGTTTATTGCGCACACACGCCAACCTTGCGTACCAGCAACGTCAGCAAACCAGCCACACCGAGCAAACTTCGGTCGTTCTTCTCGAAGCTTCTCTAGCCCTGCGATCGACCGCTCCCAATTGTCTTTTCCTGAACCAGAGACTAGTGCGTTCCGCGACTTGTATTTTAATTTCAGACTCATGAGTTGGTTCTTATTTTTTTTTAATATGTATTTATCCTAAATCCTTTTTTTTATTTTATTTAACCCGGTCGTTCTTTATTTGAATTTATTTATTATATTAACGACCGTACTTTCGCGCAACGCCATCTCTCGGCTCGATGCAAAATATATGACACGAGTTTAGCCCGAGTCCAAGAGATGTCGCCTGCTGTTATATTTTTGCTACGTGACAAGGTATAAAAAGTGTATGCATAATAAAATTATAAAATAAAAGTAAACCCATAACCCTAGCTAATTAATTTTTATTTAGAAGTTTTTTTGCTAGCTGTCCTTTTGTGCGACGGATGACGTCACGCAGCTATTATTGTGACAAGGTTCCATCGCAATATCAACGTGCGGGGCCACAGAGTACTAGGGCTTATAGGGCTTACTTTGATTGTTTGTAACGTAATTCCTCTAATATAATATTTCGTAGGTTATAATTTGTAATTTCTTTTCAATAAAACATTTTTTTATTCATAATTTATTTATTTTTATTTTAGTATCTAATTCTATTGAAATATGCTGCCATAGGAATTGTTAATAAATAAATAACGTGTTAAAGGGCAATAATCATGTAATTATTAGGAGGTTTGTAAAACGTGAGTTGTGACAATGCTAAATTGGTTTGTTTACCTATTATTCTTTATTGAGCTTGGCGTTGGTATATATAGTTTATAAATAAAAAAAAAACTATTACTTACTAATTCCATATCTCGTAAAACTGTCCTAATGTCATTGTCACAGTTTGCCAGGCCTGTTGTCAGATTTGATATAAACAGCAGTGTGACCATTTGTGGCAGATTTCTGCCATTTTGGCAGATTTCGCCCCTAAATTTTGATGGTGGCAGATTATGGTGACGATTTGAAAACTTGGCAGATTTTGGCAGATTTAAAAGATTTTGACGGATTTAAAAGATTTTGAAGAAATAAAAATAACCGAATTCAATTTTTGATGCGTTCATCTTTTTCAAATGAATTACTGTAGGTGTTTTAAGTAATTTGGTAAAATTGATTTTGTGAAACTCGCAACACCTATTTCATAGACAGTTTGTACGGGGACTCCCGGCTTATCAAGTTGTAAAACAAGTGCGGATAGGATAGGATAGGGGCATAGGATTATAGACTGTAACGAAAAGGTTATTGTGTTCATATTCTTATACACTTTAATGTTTTCATTTCAAACAGACTTTATTACCTTATTCTCTTTTGAGTTTTGGTGTGTTGTGTTTCGTGATTGTGAGTGGTGAGGTTCTGTTCTAAGTAATAATTAACAGAAGATATGAGCGTGCTTATAGACATTAGAGAGAGATTTACAGTTTTTGGATCCACAGCATGTAGTTTACATTCAAAAAGTTGATGATGAACTTCGACAAATTAAATTTGTTATCAGTGTAAGATACTTGTTAGAATCAGGTGGAAGTAGCACAACCAGCACAATTTTGAACGTAGACAAATTTTGGGGAGCTGTTGTGAAATTTGTAATATTTGGACAAAATATCCAAATATTACAATTTTCACAAAAGCTTTATTATCTTTGCCCATGTCTAACGCTTCGTGCGAGAGTATATTATCTCAGATAAATTTAAATAAAACAAAAATTAGGAATAGGTTCTTAAATCAACACGTTTCTTCTATCAATAGTCACTAAAGAGGGGATTAGCACGGAAATTGTGTTTTCTTTAAGCCAACTGAAAATATGAATAAGAAGATGTCTTCCAATCTACCTAATACGAAAATGAAGATTGGACGCAAATGTTGACATCTAGAGCCAGTTGCTGAATTAATAACAGGTGTTTGACTGCTATGTGGAAGAATTTTTTATATAATTATTTATTTTTGATAAACAAATTTCATTAAAACGTATTTTTTTTTTTCGTTTTCATGGTGGCATTTTTCTGGCATTTTTTGGGGTCACGTGTGGCAGAATTTGGCAGAATTTCGCCCATTTCGTGGCAGATTCGCTATTTCTGAGATGGTCACACTGATAAACAGTGAATACTTGAATAGTATAGTAGTGAGTGCTGTTATGCGGTGATACACTAATAATACCAATTATTTTTCTATCTATCGGCTTTTCGAGATAATAAACACGTAAAATCACAGGACCTGCGTGTGTCCAATGACCTTGCTATGTTGTAATGGCACTACAGTTATAAAAAGGATTTTCAGTAAAACGTAGTGTTACTTGCTCTGTGAGTAAAAGCCAGTCAGGATGAAATTGAAAATGACTATTTGAATCACTTCAATCCTCGAGCAAGATCACGTTCTAATTTCAACGTTTGAAAGTATAGTTGCCGAGCAGGGGTACAAATGGTGATGGCAACTGGAGCTGTGTCTCAATTCTCCGGTGGCGACTTGACGCATGAGGTAAGATCCGCAGTTGTTACATAGATTAGGTTATACGAATTGTATGTAAGCTTTATTTTTGTGATGATTTTTGAATTTTCCCATTTTTACACTTAAGTAGACTAGCAAAATATGTGTTTAGAAAATCAAAAGGGCAAGGTAGGTATGATAGAAAAGTATAAATGAAGATTCATTCATTCACCCACCAGTAATGTGGAGGGGCTTGTGGCTACACTAATAACAGCTGTGGTACATTTACAATCTGGTACTTGAACATTTAATACAAGAATTTTTTGCTAATTATAATACTTTGCCTATCCACAATTCTGCAGACTTGTATTCTATGTACTAGAGTAGGTAAAATTGCCCAACAATTAATTAAATAATAAATGAATTTGTAAAATTTGCCAATAATTGTTTTTTTAAAACAAATTGTTGGCAAATTTTTAAAAATGTGATATAATTTATGTACCTACATAAATTAAACAATGTTTTTAAAACTTTGCGCAACATAGCAGACTCCACTTTATTTCGGCAGGTGTACCTACTCTTATATTGCTTTATATCAGTCCATTCTTACCTGTACGACCACCCTTATTAGCGGCACTACATGCACCTATATGGAAAGGTAACAGAACCTAAACTAAGACCTATAAGCCCTACAGTCCCTACGACCCTAAGTCCTATAAGCCCTACAGCCCTGACCTACCATATAGTTTGTAATAAATAAATATATAAATAAGTGCGGGATGTCTGCACCAAGAGACCTAAGGTAACAGACGGATAGTAGGTAGGATTTCTAGGTAAGGGTGAAGGGTAAACTCACTGCCAGTCCAGCATACTCACAGGACTGATCAGAGATGGCTAAGGGTGTCTTGGCCACAGTGAGGGGTAATGAGACAAGAATAAATTCTAATCAACAAAATAAACTAACTAACACATTCAACAATATTTGAAGTAGGCCGCGTGTCCGCTGCTGAAATGCTGAATCACTGTTCAAAGGTAGCATTGAACATTACCTTTTGTATTAGCTCCTGGGGTGGTGCCCCTAAAACTATACTTTTGCTCTTAGAACATGCCCAAAGAGCAATCCTGAAGGTCGAAGTATTTCTAGGACCTTATTTGTATAAAACAAACTGCTAAAGATATACAGTATAATCTTAAATAAATGTGTAATGCTATCTGAACATCTACAGACACAGATATGAAACATTATACAGAAGAATTACACATATACGGAAAAAAGCTAGTTGTATTAACATAAAATAATTAGCTTAGTAAGTTATAAATACTTCTAGCTTAGGCATACATATATATAGTATGTTACTTACAGAGGGCGTTCCCGTTAACCCAAAGTAGTATAGTATACATACATGCTAAAAAAAATATTTCCATTCGAAAACAAAATGTTTTAAAATTTTTTCCAATAAGAAAATATTCAATAAAAATTTTAAATTGACATGTAAAAGAAACACTGTACACGCGAACATGAAAGACGGCAACGTCGCAATTTATTTATATATGACGACTACTATTTTGATTTAAAACAGGAGGTTTCAAATTTATTTCCAATTAGAATTTTTTTTTATTTGGATTTTTTTATGCTTATTTTTCTATGCTGATATTTTTATTTTAATCTATTAATGATATATATTAACGAGTTTAAGGGAACACCCTCTGTTATTTAACATACTGTATATACTTGACTAGATTCCACACACATGATATTCAGTTTACCCTAAGAAGTTTTTCTGTGATATACAATATGTAAAGAAAACCCTGTCCGATCCGTGAAGGTATTGTTAGGTATCGTTAACTGATTCTAATAATGCCTACAAAGCCGGGCTAAACTTAAAAAAAAATCCCCCAAAAAAAAAAAAAATATTTCGAAAAAGCGAGGTAACTTAATGTAAAGACATGCTTCAGAAGCGGGGAAAATAATAACGACGTAGTATGCTCCAGTACAAGTCTGTTTTATTAATGCCCAACAGTACCGACATCAGTAGCTTTTATACACCATTGAGTCAAAACACTCACGAATAGTCACAAAATTAATAGACAACGGAAACGGAAATTAACAGGTATTGAATAAAATTAAGAAAAGGTTAATAATAACGCTAGTAATTGTCAATAATTGTGTACAGATATTTGGATAAACCTAAAATATCGAAAGTAATTTATATTTATTTATTTAAACAATGCTTGATTTAATAAATAAATATCAGATGGGCGGGAAGACTAATGTTCGGTATGATTTTATAATAAAAGTTGGCGGTAATCGGAAGTTGCATCAATAATTCTAAAATTAATAAATTAATGGCCGAAAGACCGGAAGTGTACTTTCAAGTGTGATTTTAGAATAAACTAAGGTTATAAAATCCTCCCAAGTAATTTAAAGTAACCATAATAAATTTAAATTAACGTAAATAATGCAACTACGATCAATATAGAAATAATTATGTATAGCTCGAACTAAGTATAGCTTCATAGATGAGCGGGAAGCGGAAACTGTAACATTAATGCATGTGCGGTAGGCAACCCGATAGCCCCGCCCCCCTTCACCCGCGCATACATGCGCGGGTGAAAGGGGGCGGGGCATGCGGCACGTGGTCGCATCGCTATTCGCTCCGCCACAAATGGTGTTGTCAGTTTTTTAAAAATTATTTAATTTCGGGGAAATTGGAATTAATACCCGGGAAAAAAAAAAATCAAAATTCATTATTATTGTTACTGTGATGATTATGTAAAATTTTATATTATATTTGGTCAAGTGTTTACCTAACCTTTATTATCCTTATATCCTTAAAGAAAACCCTGTTCGACCCGAACAGGGTTTTCTTTACATATTGTATAGCATATTCAGCTGTGCATTATCGTAGCATGCTATATGTCTGTATGTCATATCTAAAAGTTTCCTGAACCTGAACCTAGCTAATAAAGGTAGGTATAATTAAAAATGTATCTGGCCAAAATCCAGATTTTACGCTAAGTTTTTGAAAATAATGTCGGACTGCTGATTTTTTTGAGATAAAAAGTACCCTGTTATTTATTCTGGACATCTGAGTTGAGGTATGCTAAATTTCATAGCAATGGGTTCAGTAGTTTAGGCGTGAAATTGGAACAGACAAGCTCACTCTCCCATTTATAATATTATAAACAAGTAGTGGTAGTGCAACTTAGTGCTACATACTGTGTGGAACTTAGGACAGCCTGGCCTTGCATAGAGTTAAATACTTCTGTCATAAGTTTTTTTTATTATAACAACAACAACAATATAGCCACCAAATACAAGGGGCAAACACAGGTTTAAATGAACCTAGTTCAAGTGGTCCCAACATTAGTTTTAGTTCGTAACTTTCTCGTTGTATATTATTTATAGCTTACACAAACTGTAATAATAACAATTGCATAACACATTATTAGTAATAATAAATAATAATAATAAGCCTTTTATCCTGAACTGCTTTCTTCTTTCTTTGTGTTGAGGTTGTCTCTTTACTTATAAAATATCTCTGAGTTCAGTGTACCTCTTGGCAAAGGCCTCCTCTAACAATTTCCATTGTACTCTGTCTCTAGCAACCCTTCTCCATTTTGGGCCTGCCGTCAGTTTTAGTTCATCTTCCCACCTCTTGCTCTGTCTTCCTCTATTCCTTCTCCCATCTCTAGGGTACTAGTCTGTTATGATGTTGCTCCACTTCTCTCGTGTACCGCGCAACATGTGCCCAGTCCATCTCCATGTTCTATGTTATTCGTTTGGTTTCCGCACTCAGTCCCTCCAGCGGACCATTGTGCATGGTCCATCTCCATTTCAAACGATCTATTCTAGTAAGTACGTCTGTGACTTTAGTTTTACTTCTTATGACGGTGTTTCGTATCTTATCTTGTTTCTTAACACCTATCATACTTCGTTTCATAGCTCTTTGGCAGTGTTGCAGCTTGTTTCTATGGTGTTTCGTAAGAGCCGGCAATTAGTAGCAATGGGTTTCATTTTGACAGATTAACAACATTCATTGCGGCATTTACGTCGTTGAGCAGACATTTACGTCGTTGAGCAGACATTTACGTCGTTGAGCAGACACGTTGTTCGAACATATTGAGTAAAGGATTAGAAGTAAGCTTCTAAAGGATTTCAATTGATAGTAGGTAACAGCTTTTTATACATTCATTGCAGGCGGGCGAGCCGACAGACAACGCGAGTGCCGACGCTACGGCGCTTCACGAGCGCCTCGTCGCCTACGTGCACGCACTCGCCGGTGGACATGTAAGTGTTGGAGCACGTCCGAGTGCTCCCGAAGGTAGCCGAGTACGCCCGACACTCACCACCGCTGTCCGCAGGAGCCGCGTTCCGGCGTGTGGAACGAGCACTCGTACGCACGCGCGCGGGGCGTATCCCACGGGTCCGCGGCGCACGTGCGCGTGCTACTGGCGCCGCGCCTGTCGGTGGAGCGAGCGGACGTGGACGTGGAGCGCGAGGAGCCGCTGCCGCCCGAGCTGCCCGCCGACCGCTCGCCCGAGCGCGAGCACGAGGACAGCGAGCACGAGGACGAGTGGGAGGCACGCGTTACGGCGCTCGCGCCCAGTGCCGCCCACGCGCACCTCGCCGAGCACGCGCTCGGCACGCTGCGCCGCATGCGCCTCGAGCGCCTGGCGGGCCCGCGCCACGCGGCGGGGGACGCGGCACGCTCAGCCGCGCGGCGCCTGCGGCTAGCCTCGCGGCCGCGGCGGCGCCGACGCACGCGCAGCGGCCCGACGTCTGGTTGCACGCAACGCTGCACGCCTACATGCCGCGCGCCGAGCGGCGCCTGTACGACGAGCTGACGAGCGAGCTGCGCCGCGTCGCGCCGCGCCTGGCGGAGCGGCTGACGGGCGGGCGCGCGCCCCCCCGCGCCCCGACCCGCTGGCGGCGGTGGGGCCGGCGCTGGGCTGCGACTCGAGCCCGTGGCTGGTGTGGCTGGGCTGCGGCCGCTCCAAGCTGGACGCGCGCTGGACGCGGCGCCTGGGCGCGCTGGTGTACACGCGCGTGGTGTGCGGGGCGGGGGGCGCCCCCCGCGGGTCGCCGGAGGGGTGGTGCGCGGGGGTGGCGGGCAGCGCGCGCGCCGCCCTTGTCGACACGCTAGCGGAGGCCGGGTGAGAGCGAGCTCTGCGCGGTAATCAATGAGTCACTATGTAAAATTTGTTTCATTTAGATCGTGTGCGTCCGCAGGGACCGGCCGGTCATCCTGGGCGGCATCGGCGCGGGCGCGGCGCTGGCGACGGTGCTGGCGGGCGGGGGGGGTGCCGGGGACGGGGCGGGAGGGGTGCGCGGCCTGCTGCTGCTGGCGCCGCCGCTGCTGACGGCGGAGGGCGCGCGCGACACGCCTGACGACGTTCTGGCCGAGGTGAGTGTCGCGGCACAGTGCCGGCCGAGGTGAGTGTCGCGGCACAGTGCCGGGCGAGGTGAGTGTCGCGGCACAGTGCTCGCTGACCGTCCCGTGTGTAGGTGCGGCTGCCCCTGCTGGTGGTGACGGGGACGGGCGCGGCGCAGTGCTGGCGCGGGGCGGCGCGGGAGGTGGCGCGACCGAGGGGCGAGGGGGAGGGGACAGCTCGCCGCGTGCTAGAACTCCGCGGCGCTGACGACGTCCTGCGCTTGCCGCCCGACCACAGACGCCGACGTCGTCTACCGCAGCACGCTCTGGACGCAGCCGTAGCGGTGAGTGAGCCCCCACTCTAGGTATACAAAGCTCGGGCAGATTCCATTCAGCCGATACTCCTACTAATATTATAAATTCCACAAAACAGATAAAAGAGATTAGAATGAAAATAGTTCGGGATTAATATTATACGTGTCGCCGCTTGTTTCCCCTCTATAACTCCACCGTAAGAAGCGCATTACGCACCCAAATAAATACTCTCCCTTAGATTACAAGTTTGTAATTGGTGATCACACTAACGTAAGCAGTGCATTTGACATACACGCCTACATTCATAAATTTCTCATTCACGCTATGGCGACCATAAGGTCGATATCTATATCGATAACTAGCTGACCCGGCGAACTTTGTTCCTCCTTAAAGGCAATATCACATGATCTTATTTTTTACTTTTTAAATTATTATAATTAGGGTAGCACAAAAGTATAGGAGAAGTCGAAACAATGAAGCTTATTCATTCCCGCGGGAACGACGGGAACGGGATAAAAAGTATCCTATGTCCTTCTCCCAGTTCTTAGCTACCTCTCCCGACCAATTTTCAACGAAATCGGTTCAGCTGTTCTTGAAAAATAATGTTGTATAATAATAGATAATACATGGATGAAGTTTTATTTTCCCTACTTTGTGGATGTGCAAGGTACTTGGGTAGCACAAAAGTGTAGGAGAAGCCGAAACAATGAAGCTCATTCATCATTAAACCATAATAATTACATGGAAGAACTTTTATTGTGCCTAGTTTGTAGAGGTGAAAGGTACCAGGGTAGCACAAAACTGTAGGAGAAGTCGAAATAACGTTCTCGAGATCACACGCTTTTTCAAGCAATCACCGCTATCTGCCGGATTGATTTGTGAATCTAAACCATCCAGGGCGCCACTCAAACGCATACAGAAAAATTCATTTAAATCGGTAAAGCCGTTTAGGAGGAGTTCAATGACATACACACGTACAGCAGAATTATATATATAAAGACAATTGTGACTACGTGGTCGTCTCTATCAATAAACATGGCGCCCTGCATCTCGACCAATTAGAGCAAAGGTCCGGTTAGTACCGGTAGTCGGCACCCCACGCGGCCCCCGCACGTTCACTACGCGGCCTAGTAATTGTACCGGCAGTCGGCACCCCACGCGGCCCCCGCACGTTCACTACGCGGCCTAGTAGTTGTACCGGCAGTCGGCACCCCACGCGGCCCCCGCACGTTCACTACGCGGCCTAGTAGTTGTACCGGCAGTCGGCACCCCACGCGGCCCCCGCACGTTCAAAACGCGGCCTAGTAATTGTACCGGCAGTCGGCACCCCACGCGGCCCCCGCACGTTCACTACGCGGCCTAGTAGTTGTACCGGCAGTCGGCACCCCACGCGGCCCCCGCACGTTCACTACGCGGCCTAGTATTGTACCGGCAGTCGGCACCCCACGCGGCCCCCGCACGTTCACTACGCGGCCTAGTTGTACCGGCAGTCGGCACCCCACGCGGCCCCCGCACGTTCAAAACGCGGCCTAGTAATTGTACCGGCAGTCGGCACCCCACGCGGCCCCCGCACGTTCACTACGCGGCCTAGTAGTTGTACCGGCAGTCGGCACCCCACGCGGCCCCCGCACGTTCACTACGCGGCCTAGTAATTGTACCGGCAGTCGGCACCCCACGCGGCCCCCGCACGTTCACTACGCGGCCTAGTAGTTGTACCGGCAGTCGGCACCCCACGCGGCCCCCGCACGTTCACTACGCGGCCTAGTAGTTGTACCGGCAGTCGGCACCCCACGCGGCCCCCGCACGTTCACTACGCGGCCTAGTAGTTGTACCGGCAGTCGGCACCCCAAGCGGCCCCCGCACGTTCACTACGCGGCGACACGCACCGCACGTTCAAGACGCAGAGGACTGGTGTAGAAAATGTGTAGCCTGCTCCTCAGTAAAGGGACCGCAAACGAGGGCCAGAGGTCGGCTGAAAGTGTATAATGTTGGTGCACCGTGGAAAGAGTTGCTGTCGATATAGCTGGGCCATTCCCTGTTACTGAAGAAGGGAATAGGTATATCATCGTCATGCAAGACTATTTCAGCAAATGGCCAGAAGCTTTTGCAGTGCCTAACCAAGAAGCTCATACAGTCGCCAAAAAGCTAGTTCACGAGGTGTTCTGTCGATTTGGCATTCCTTTGGTAACTCCAAAGGAATGCCAAATCGACAGAACTGATCAGGGTAGAAATTTCGAGTCTTCACTGTTCCAAGAGGTTTGCCAACTCCTCGGGATCCATAAGACTCGTACAACACCATATCACCCTCAGTCAGATGGAATGGTCGAAAGATTCAACCAGACGCTAGAGAATCATTTGGCCAAAGTAGCGGAAGAACACCAGGGGCCTTAGTCTGCTATTTTTATAAATTTGTCATTCCAAAACGAGTCCATTGTCATTGTGCTTAAAAGTTCGTAATCTGTTAAATTCATAATGATCGGTCAATTATATCAGTCGTTTCGTAATAGAATGGTGATTGAATCACATTGCCGTATTGCAATTATTATAAATCCCGTTAATATAAATGATTTTATAAATACTACTAATTAATTCAATTTCTTTTTATACGGAGTGGAGTGACTGTGATTGACCACTGGAAAGTCTCAATGTCGCCATTTTGTTAGTAGATTACGAAACTTGCCAAAATCGATCATTATGAGATCACTGATTGATCATTCTAATACTATCGTTATAGCAGACTAGGGCCCCAGAGGGATTGGGACATTGGTCCCAATTGGGTAAAGAGCGATATGACATTAAGAAGAGTGGAATGTATTGACATTCCACTCTTCTTAATGTTATATCGCCCTGCAACACATGATAGCACAAATTGTACCCCGGCGAAAGTCAACTTCGCCCGAGAAATTAGACTACCCATAGATGCACTAGCCGGATCATCTCCCGATACTCCTATCCTAGCCGTCGACTATGTGGCCGACCTGCGGCGTAAATTAGATGGAATACATGAGCAAGAGCTGCTCCACGCCAACTCCACTGCTGCAGCACTCACTTCACTTTGCACACCAGCTTGGGTATGCGGCGCTTCAGGGCGGTCCACCCTGGTTTCTACGCCAAGTATTACACAACACAGAACACTCTGGAGTCTGGATCACACTTCACACTGATTCTGTACGAGTCAGCCATCGTACATGACACGCGCACATTACACAGATCAGCATTATTCCGTCGCCTTGCACAAATTATAGCGTAAGGCGACAGTACACGATCAGCCTTCAAAGACTGTACTCATTTACACATTCATACCTATATTAGTTACGAGTTAGTTAAGTAATCAATAAATCATCATATTTGGCTATCCGTGACTATTATTGAAGTGTATAACCAAGGTGTGTGCGAATCATTCAGCAGCGCATACATCTTTATGGTCCTTCGAGCCGGATATAATTCAAGAAATGTTTTGCACAAAAACAACTTGTGGTGTTGGTTGCAATGTGGGCAGTTCGTTGAATTTGCATTGTCTTTTGTCGGTGAATTTGATCTATATTTGTTATTTTTGTTCTGATTAGTGCTGAATGCTTTATACGAATGAAATTTCTTGTTATTTTGTGTAGACTCTGACTGAGATGATTTTGCTGTTTCTGGTTTACGACGAGATGATTCCCATGATGTAAATTTTCCTTCTAGGAAATCCAGAAACTCTGCTAAGTTGGGTAGCTCACGTGGCTCCACTAGTGACTCTAAGTAATCATTATGAGTCACTGTATCCAACTTTTGTGAAAGCAAATGAACCAATATGGGATCCCACGATGACGTGTCCACACCAAGGTTTTTGATTGCGTTGATACATTCTTTTGTCGTATCGTGTAGTTTTTTAACTGATGCTGCTGATAAATGTTGAGTGCTGGCAACAGCGAGTAATGAATTGAGATGTGACGTGAAGATTAGTTTTCTGTTGTTGTATCTGCGGTTAAGGATCTCCCATGCAGTTCCATAATTTTCCGAGCTAATTGATAGATGCTGAATAAGTTTCTCGGCTTCACCTTTCACTTTGCTTTTGAGAAACTGCATTCTCTGTGCGTTAGAAAGAGATGGATTGGAATGAATAGTCTCAACAAATAAATCTTTGAATCCTGTCCAGTTTGGGTAACTAATATAGGTATGAAAGTGTAAATGATATATAGGGTAACTAATATAGGTATGAAAGTGTAAATGAGTACACGATCAGCCTTCAAAGACTGTACTCATTTACACTTTCATACCTATATTAGTTACGAGTTAGTTAAGTAATCAATAAATCATCATATTTGGCTATCCGTGACTATTATTGAAGTGTACAACCAAGGTGTGTGCGAATCATTCAGCAGCGCATACATCTTTATGGTCCTTCGAGCCTCAAAATCATAATTTCGCGTTCTTTTGTGTGGTGGCGATTTGTTTGGGCCGGCCGACCAGAAGCAGCATCGGACCAGCTCAATATAAGAAGCATCCAAGGACCGCAAAAAACACTGAACAAGCAGCAGCAAATACAGGGTTCACTGAAGCACGCCAGTAGTATCGGCAAACAGATAAGGTGACTCGGAAGTGTTTGTTAAAAATATTTCCATCATGGAGGGAGTTATCCAAACTCATTATCAGATTATGGAGGCAATGCAAAAACTCCTCATCAATTTTAAAAAAGAAGAAGAACAGCCAGCATCACCCTTATTAAAGCAGTCAGCCTTCGAGTTCGAGTTAGTACCGTCGCCCTCGCAGTCAACGGAGCCAAAACTAATTCAAGAGCAAGGTGCAGGTGAAACTGGACAAGGTAACCAACCAACCCTTTCAATAAAGGTACCTGAAATAGCTGAGACTGCGAATAACAGCAGAACAGATGAGATGCTACGCAAACAAAGAAGCAATATCAAAGCGTTCCAAAGAACCGCGTCAAACATCAATGTGGACCTCCTCAAAGAAAATTGGCAGTTTGAAGACTCCTTAAAGGAGTTAGAGTCAAGGTGGACAGCAGTTGATTCACTTTATTGGGAAATTGACAGTTTACCCAATGAAGCCAACATACTATTTGAGATGTCTTACAAGACGTGCGAGCTGGTTTACAACCAAATGAAAGAAACCATCAACTCCAAAATGTGGTCAGTTACACACCGGGAAAAATCGACACCAGTCATCGAAATCCCAGCCTTTGGTGGTAGCTCCGAACACTGGATAGGAAAATTTACATCATGGGAATCATCTCGTCGTAAACCAGAAACAGCAAAACCATCTCGGTCACAGTCTACACAAAATAACAAGAAATTTCATTCGTATAAAGCATTCAGCGCTAATCAGAACAAAAATAACAAATATAGATCAAATTCACCGACAAAAGACAATGCAAATTCAACGAACTGTCCACATTGCAACCAACACCACAAGTTGTTTTTGTGCAAAACATTTCTTGAATTACATCCGGTTGCAAAACGGCAAGCAGTTTCGAAATACAATTTATGTAGAAACTGTTTAAATGCACATACAAGCAAACAATGTCCGTCAAGAAAAACATGCCGCGTCTGCAACTCAGATCATAATACATTGCTTCACGACGCTTATGGCAAATGGAGTGGACAGAAATCAAACAGCAGTTTGCTAAGGTCGGGAGGTTTTAACTTACGGAAATGGTTGGCTAACAACGAAGAATTACTTCAAAACGTCAGTAAAGCGTCTTCAAGTCAAGCATCATTCGATTCCAAGCAAGCAGAATCAACGAAGACGCTCGGGCCGAAATGGAACCCCAGTGAAGATACATTCTCGTTCGAGCTGAAAATATGCAAAACAGAACCAACTGAACAACATACAAAG
Organism: Sesamia nonagrioides; assembly: GCA_017933935.1. Lineage (NCBI taxonomy): Eukaryota > Metazoa > Arthropoda > Insecta > Lepidoptera > Noctuidae > Sesamia > Sesamia nonagrioides. The sequence goes on along the minus strand of JADWQK010002279.1, from coordinate 257,096 downwards.
CGTTCATTACTATCAGATATTTCAAAGATATTTGATCCACTCGGGTGGTTAGCTCCGGTTACAACCACATTAAAACTTTTATTCAAGCGAGTTTGGCTCTCCAACATTCAGTGGGATGACCAGCTTCCGGTGGAAATAAGTACCGAGTGGGAGCAAATTAAAACAGAGCTTCTAAACATCAATCAGTTTAGAATCCAAAGATGGTACCAGATAGAAGAGCAAGACACAATTCAACTGCACGGCTTCTGCGATGCCTCAGTGAAAGCATATGCATGTGTTGTTTATTGTAAAATTGGGGCCAAAATTTCACTCGTCGCTGCAAAAACAAGACTGGTGCCAGAAAACAAAAAGCTCACGTTACCGCGTCTAGAGCTGAGTGGGGCGCATTTACTTACAACACTTATGCGAAAAATTAAACAAGCTCTCAATGGACGTAAATTCGAAGTTTCTGGTTGGTGTGACTCCACTGCAGTTCTCGGTTGGATTCATGACAATATAAATCGCTGGACACCATTTGTAGCGAACAGAGTCAAGCAAATAAAGGACGTAATACCATCAGATAAATGGCAATACGTGAAATCAGCAGAAAACCCAGCGGATTGTGCCAGCCGCGGCATTACAACAGAGCAACTGAAGCAACATAATTTGTGGTGGAGCGGCCCCCAATTTCTCCCTGGGTTCGAGGAGTCAACAATCACAGAGAAGTGCATCTACGTCACGGATCAAGAGGAACGAAAATCAAAACAAAGCAACGTCACTATTCGTCAACCTCATAGCGATGATGTCATACAATTCATACTGCAAAAACACAGTAATTTGACACGCGCCGTGCGCGTGCTTGCTTGGGTACTACGTATCACACGACGTCACAACGAGCACACTGCTTACTTGAACGGAAGTGAATTGGAAGCGGCAAGACACAAGATAATTAAATATGTACAAGAATCGGAATTTTCAGAAGAAATTAATATGCTGCGAAGACAAGAACAAGTACCTAAGAAGAGTAAAACTTTGTGCCTCAATCCATTCTTAGACAAGAATGGACTTTTGAGAGTGGGAGGCAGACTCAAGCATGCGAATATTGATGAAAATATGAAGCATCCACTAATCATACCACACAGCAGCCACATTACTGACCTCATTATCGATCAAGCCCACCGCCGCACGTTTCATGCGGGGGCCCGGACGACGCTCGCTAATATCAGACAAAACTACTGGATATTAGGCGGAAACAGAGCTGTAAAGAAGCGCTTACATACATGCGTTACTTGTAGAAAGCATAAAGCTGTCATACAAAAGCAACTGATGGGGGACTTACTAGAGTCTAGGAGCAACCCGTCGCGTCCCTTTCAACACACCGGCGTTGACTTCACAGGATACGTTGACGTGAAACTCAATAAAGGGAGAGGAGTCAAGACTACCAAGGGATACATTGCAGTATTTGTGTGCATGGTGACAAAAGCAGTGCACCTCGAACTTGTATCAGACTTGACCTCATCTGCATTCTTGGCTGCCCTAAAGCGCATGTCCTCACGTCGGGGTAAACCACATCATATCTACAGCGACAATGGTACCAATTTTGTTGGAGCCAACAAAGCACTGCAGCAAGAACTGGTAGAACTACGCAAGACATTCAACGATGAGTTCTATACAGAGATCAATGAGTTGGGAATACAGTGGCATTTTAATGTCCCCGCCTGGTCAAGCGCAGGAGGCCTTTGGGAGGCAGCAGTAAAAAGTCTCAAGTATCATCTCCGACGTGTTGTTGGCGAACAAAAACTCACGTTCGAAGAATACAATACTTTACTGGCTCAACTCGAAGCATGTCTTAACAGTCGGCCGCTGTGCGCATTGACAGAAGACCCAGACGATTTGAATTGTCTTACTCCATCACACTTTTTGAGCAGTGGACCCATACTGACTATTTTAGACACTGAAAAGAATGAAAGGATAAGGTGGCAGCGAACACAGAAGATTTTCATTCGCCACGAATGCAAACTCATCGTGTATTACGACATGAACCCTTATTGGGACGGCTCGGCAACCTTCGACAAATACATGAAACAAATAAACAGCGTATGTGAAAGAGAAACAAACAAAGTTCTATGTGACATCATCCTACAACAGCTACGTCACTCTCATGACGAACTGGCGTACTACAATGTAATGTTACTTAATCAGCATTTCGAAGAACGCATACGTCGGCGGCGAGGCCTCATCGACGGTGTGGGTTACGCTGCCAACAGTTTATTTGGAGTTCTAGATCAACGCTTCGCAGATCAATACAAGCAAGATATTTCTCTTATACAAGAAAATGAAAATCACTTGGCACTCTTGTGGAAAAACCAGACCTCAGTAGTAGAAGCAGAATACAATCTACTCAAGCGGACCGAAGAATCAATTAATCGACAACACAAGGCCATCAATCAACATTTAAACATTCTTACAAACGCCACCAATAAATTGAACAAAAACTTGCAAGAACAAGAAGTGAGGAACGAGCTAGCACTGTCCACCATCATAGCTACAAATATGCTCACGAAGCTGAAATCAATACAAGATACAATAATCGACACTATAACAGACGTCCATCATGGAATGTTCAGCGCTCACTTACTATCGCCGAAGCAACTACGAGTTCAACTCAGCATAATCTCAGGACAATTATCGCGAGAACTATCCTTGCCGATAGAAAACATACAGACAGAACTTCCAAAAATTTACCACCTTCTGAAGGTTAAAACACGGATAACACACGACTACCTCATATTTGAAATTAGAATACCACTGGTCAACAGAGAAAGTTATGACGTATATAAACTCATATCAATACCACAACAACATGTTAATATAACAATCGCCGTCGTGCCGATATCAGATTACATCGCGATAAACTTACGCAAGGACACCTATCTGACAATGACGGCGAGAGACATACAACAATGTTTGGAGTACGACGAGTCTAGTCGCCTCTGTCACTCCCGAAAACCTATTTTCCAGTTTCAATCAGAAGACAGCATGTGTATCAAGGATATGGACACAAACAGATGTCTTACAAATACAGCAGCATGTCGCAATAATTGGCTAAGAATAGATTTAATTTTTGACATGTAACTTGGGTGAAATTTATAAGTTTAGTATATATGCATTTTGTAAACTCATTTTCATCAACCACTCACATCTCTCTCGCCCGGGAATATGTACGAGTCAGCCATCGTACATGACACGCGCACATTACACAGATCAGCATTATTCCGTCGCCTTGCACAAATTATAGCGTAAGGCGACAGTACACGATCAGCCTTCAAAGACTGTACTCATTTACACATTCATACCTATATTAGTTACGAGTTAGTTAAGTAATCAATAAATCATCATATTTGGCTATCCGTGACTATTATTGAAGTGTATAACCAAGGTGTGTGCGAATCATTCAGCAGCGCATACAGATTCACACACTTATCCGGCTCGAATGACCAAATGTTCGGCACTATACAACTCCCGGGGAAGTGAATAATAAAACTACAATTGTTTCCTAATCGAGTACAAAAATTTATTTTCCTTCAAGGGGTATAGTCTAACGTCCGAGCATCATAATAGCGAGATTCAGAAATCGACACTAAAAGTACAACGCATCTATCGAGCGGAATGTACAACTTACTCTCAAACAGAGAGAATGGTCTGAAAACCAGTGAGAAAATGAAGATCCGATACGACCGCAAATCTAACGTGCCCAACAAACAACGCAACACAACTGCTCAGACCCGTCCTCCGTACGGCTTCACCAGACATCATGCCGAAACACGACGAATCGCTTGGCGGCAAGACTTTGTCTGGTGGGTGGTAACTTCTGCCGGCAGCCGATGTTATGGCCTACCACCGAGAAGAAAGTGTCAAATGTAAAAAAGGAGTTATAGTGACGTAACTACAATAGTTAGACATATGGTCTCGCGAAGTTTTTTGTACATATTGATATTCTAGAATATTGTCGAACATTTTTTGTCCTATTATTAATACTCTTTGCAGCGTATGCAATGAAAGACATTTTATGGCAAATTTTTTACACCTTCGATTGGTTTTGATAAGAATTTCTAAAGATTTCTATAGTAATGTAGTACTAAATACAGCCTATGTTACTCAGTGATAGTGTAGCTTTCTAATGAAAAAAGAATTATTAAAATCGGTCCAGTACTTTTTGAGTTTATTCGTTACATACAAAAATACAAATCCTTCCTCTTTATAGTATTAGTGTAGATTATTTAATTTAAATTAGTCGATGAAATTTGGTCAGGTTTTTTTTCTACCAAACTAAATTTATATTTTCAGTGGCAACACTACTTTTTATTTTTGTGAACTTTAAAACTATAACTATAACATATTTGTATGTCTCACAAAGACAAAACATAGCGCACTGTATATTTTGTCTATCAAATCTGTATTTTTGTTGTCTATGTTTTACAAATAATAAATGATTTTATTTGATTGGATACTACTTCCACTACTCTCCATTAGAGGTAGAATATTAGTGCTAGTTGTAATACTAAATCTGTTTGCTACGGTCTCCACCGGACAGAGCCGGTGTTGCCATCGTGATCGACGATTTTCTTATCACACTTATGGCAAGCCTGCCCCGTCCACATTAACATTTCAACCTTACTTATTTATTCCGTAATAAATTCAAAGTGTGTGAGTATGAATAAATGGATGTTTGTTATTTTTTCCCCCAAGAGTTTCTAAAAGGATTTGAATGAAATTTGACACAGGTGGTTTATAAGCAGGATTAACATATAGGATACGAATATGGATTTTATTCCAATATTCCCGTGAGAGATGAGAGTTCCATCGTCTTATACCTAATACGATAAGCTTTGACGTTCCACGGCGCTCACGTGTCGCTGCGCTGCAGGAGGAGTGCGCGCGCTGGGTGATCGAGACAGCGACGAGCGCGCCCGACGAGCGACACGAGCGCCACGAGCGACACGAACGCCACGAGCGACAAGAGCGACGCCGCCGGGACGTGCGCCGCGCCGACCTAGAGGAGGACTACGCGCACCTGCCCAGCGCCTCTCTCGCCGGGTGAGACACATTATTATACAAATCTTCGCCCGACAAAATTTTTAGGCTCGAAAACTCGTCACATCAATGACACGATTCCAGATCTGAAAGGCCGACGGACCCGGTCGGGGAGTCGTCGGGCCGGCGCGGGTCCGCGGTGTGTCCGGAGACACGTGTCGTGTCCCGCGGCTCGGGCGCCACGCCGCTGGCGCTCCTACCGCCGCGGCGCCGCGCCCCCTCGCCCGCGCCCCCCGCGCCCCCGCTGCAAGCGGCCGACATCATGCGGCTCCCCATCGTGTTCGCGGACGACGAGCCCCCGCTGGAGGAGCCGGCCGCCGCCAGCCCTGTCACCGTGACGTCGGGCTCACGCGGATACACGCGTGTCATCGTCGCATCGCGCGGCGTGCGGACAGGGCCTGGCCGAGCGGGCCCGACCATACGGCCCGGCCCTTCTGTGCGGCCGGGCCCTACTGTGCGGCCCGGCACTACCGTGCGGCCCGGCACTACCGTGCGGCCCGGCTCTACCGTGCGGCCTGGACGGCCCGTGCTTCTGCGGCGTGGAGTGCGTTTGCTATCGCGGACTGATCGCCCGCACTGACGCTTCCACTTTTACGACTGACGCAATACCTTGTATAATAATTACATTATTATAAATAAATAATAAAACCTACATTAAATCTGACTATCTTCAAAACCCAATTTCAATCCAACATTCCCAAATGATTTTTTTTTTAATATTAGGAGAAGTCTTTTCGCATTATACAATATGTAAAGAAAACCCTGTCCGACCCGACCACGTGAGGGTATTGTTAGGTATCAATAACTGATTCTACTAATGCCTATAAAACCTGGCTGAACTTAAAAAAAAAATACCCCCCAGAAAATAAATAACTTAAATAAAATAAATAGGTAATTTCATGGCAACACAGGCACAGGTCATAACCTCAGTTGACCTCATGCATGTAGGTATAGGTAGTTTATCCACGTTTATCGAGTCTCGAAAGAAACAATGATACTTAGGCAGCTCGTGAAAAGAACTTTTTTTAAGTAGGAAGGTCGTCTGACTCTCCGAATGTATCATTTATTCGATGAGCATAATGGCTGTGGCGGAGATGTTTCCATATTTCGTTCACTAAAACGATACATGGCACCGTCGCACGTGGCACGGACGTTTTGCAGCACCGTTCTGTCCGATTTAATGCGTTCAAAAGCTGCTACAATTCACCCACGCATCTCGTCTTCAGTATGACAAACCTTTGTGAAGATTAATTGTTTGACCGTCCCCACAAAATCAAGTGGTCTCAAATCCGCGCTGGCCACAAAATTGGTCCAATACCCCTACCAATCCACTGCTCGCCGACATGATAATGGCGGTACTCACATAGGTAGGCAAAAATATGGTGGGGCACCGTCATGCTGGAACCACATTGACCGATAAGTAGCCACATCCAAATCGTCCAACACCTGATCACAACACAGCTAATTGCAGTTACTACTTTCCATCGGCACGTTACATTATTCTACGTTAGAAAACGACATGATCACACAATACACGAATAGTCTACACAGAAGCAATGTTTACGCGAAACTGATAATTTAAAGTAAAAATGATTTTTATTTTATAAAAAATATGTACCTACGCGGCTGCCCGCCTCGCAGCATGCTTTGAGTAGATAGAGATGTGTAAGTACTTAAAATATTGATTGTTCGATCGATACGATTTACTCGTCTATTTTTGGTATCTATTTATTATTGTAGTTTCTCATTCTCGATTCAACATCGATTGACAGCCTCCGTGGCGTTGCGGTAGCGGACGCGGCCGCTGCGCAAGGAGGCGCGGGTTCAATCCCCGCACAGTGCAAATATTTGTATGCATGATTATGAATATGTGCACTGGTCTGGTCGTGCCTCGGGAAGCACGTTAAGCCATTGGTCCCGGTTGCCATACGAACATCTATTGGCAGTCGTTACGGGTTGTTGGGTGTGCGTTCGCGCAGCGGAATGTTGTTGAATTTAAAGATTTTAAATATGCAGATATTTAGTGTATGACGTCGTATAATTGTGTATGGTAAAAAAAAAATTGTGCACTCAGCCATTGTAGAGAAATTCACCAAAAACTGATTCCACTGGGCGAACGTTGTACTGGCAGAACTTTTTTTAATTCGGGTTATGTAGGTTTTCGATGCTTCGTCAGTATTATAATTGTTTTTCATTAATTACTGAATTTAATGACATAAAATTTTGCGTGTGCGTTCGCGCAGCGGAATGTTGTTGAATTTAAAGATTTCAAATATGCAGATATTTAGTGTATGACGTCGTGTAATTGTGTATGGTAAAAAAAAATTTGTGCATGCAGCCATTGTGGAGAAATTCACCAAAAACTGATTCCGCTGGGCGAACGTTGTCCTGGCGGAACTTTTTTTAATCCATTGACTTTAGAAAAAAGAGATGTGTCCAAAAATTAGTGTGTATTTGTGTGTAATTGTGTATGTATGAATAAAATTTGTGCATGCATAGACTTCGGAGAAATTCAAGTTTCCGCTGCGCGAACGTTTGGCCATTAGCTAGTTTTCATATAAAGCGCTTACATAGAGAGCTGTAGATTTTTACATACGTTGTTTTGAATTTGTGCATATTTGTGTACAAAACAGATTTAGAAAAAATCGTAGGCTACGGACGCTTGTAAGTCTACATCGGGCCCGTGTAGGGCTCGGAAAAAGCGTCCGTGAAGCTCTTTGCTCTTCCATACCTCCATGCGATCATTTGTGTCAAGCACTACTGGTTTACGCCAGTTCTCTTTAGCCAAGGAGAGCGGAGTGAGGCCCTTGTCAGCCGCGACCACATCTCGATGCATCCCCACGTCGTTTACTAGGAAATAGTCCCTGAGACTGCATACCTCGCGATTGTGGAGGGTCTTGGCGTTTAAAAAGCCACGACCTCCACATTTTCGCGGGATATACAGCCTCATAACCGATGACCGTGGGTGATGCAATCGATTTGCAGTCAGCAGCGTACGGACCCTCTGATCCAGGGCGTCAAGTTCGGTTTGAGTCCATTTGAGTATGCCGAAAGAGTACATCAATACCGGCATGACCCAACCGTTGAAAGCGCGCACCTTGTTTCCGCCTGATAGAAGACTATTAAGTACTTTTTTCAGGCGGCCAAAGAAGCGTTCTTTCAACGATTTGTCATGTAACGACAAGAAAAGACTATAGAGGGAGACGGTATTTATTAAGTATACAGAAATTTAAAGACAAGATGGAAGTATAAAAATGAATAAAGTAGATGAATGATTGATGGGTGATGGTGAAGGGCGGCCCCTGGTGGACCGGCGGCAGTTACGGAGGAGCGGCCCTGGCGGACCGGCGACAGCAACAGACGACGGACTGGCCCTGGCGGACCGGCGACAGCAACAGACGAGCGGCCCTGGTGGACCGGCGACAGCAACGACGAGCGGCCCTGGCGGACCGGCGACAGGACGAGCGGCCCTGGTGGACCGGCGACAGCAACGGACGAGCGGCCCTGGTGGACCGGCGACAGCAACGGACGAGCGGCCCTGGTGGACCGGCGACAGCAACGGACGAGCGGCCCTGGTGGACCGGCGACAGCAACGGACGAGCGGCCCTGGTGGACCGGCGACAGCAACGGACGAGCGGCCCTGGTGGACCGGCGGCAGCTACAGAGGAGCGGCCCTGGTGGACCGGCGGCAGCTACGGAGGAGCGGCCCTGGTGGACCGGCGGCAGCTAGCGGCCCTGGTGGACCGGCGGCAGCTACAGAAGAACGGCCCTGGTGGACCGGCGGCAGCTACAGAAGAACGGCCCTGGTGGACCGGCGGCAGCTACAGAGGAGCGGCCCTGGTGGACCGGCGGCAGCTACAGAGGAGCGGCCCTGGTGGACCGGCGGCAGCTACGGAAGAGCGGCCCTGGTGGACCGGCGGCAGCTACGGAAGAGCGGCCCTGGTGGACCGGCGGCAGCTACAGAAGAGCGGCCCTGGTGGACCGGCGGCAGCTACAGAGGAGCGGCCCCGGTGGACCGACGGCAGCTACGACTGAGGGACTGCCCCGGCGTCACAAGGCCGGCAGCAGTCGAGGGCTCCGGCGGCAAAGGGCCAGGCAGCTCCAGGCGCACCAGTTATATTGTGACTGGTACAGCAGGAAACACCCTAGAAGGGCTCTCGAGGCAGCGTTTACTGGAGAACTACTTTTAAGAGGCTTGTTTGGAAGCCAGAGCTCGACTGACCACTGCTCTGCGATGATTCCTAAAGAAACCTCGCAGAACGGTTGGAGGTCGAAATTTAAAATATTCGAAAATATGGACGAGGAACGGTAAATAATTTTACCATAAAAGAGTTCGAATAACAATTATGAAATAAAAATAGCAGACCAACAAGAATTTTGATGAGAAGGTTGTCATAGATACATCATCAACAATGTTGTCAAAAATGTCAAAATAATGAAAATGTTCTGTAACAATGTAAATATAAATGGTATTAAATTAAAAAGTGCAGTGTTTGATAGGAAAAAGTGATACAGTCCTGCATAGGTACGGCTTCCTACGCTAAGGGGTCAATAAGTCGCCGAAACTTAGGCGTAAAGTTGAGGACTGAGTCTGTAAACAGAAAAATGAGTCCTGGTGTAGTGGAATATGATCAAAACAGAGCCTCATAATAATGGAAAGCATATTATGGACCGTGGAAATGAATGATACATATATAAGTATGAATATGAGTATAAATAATAAGTGTAAGTATATCTGAATATGTACATAACATTACAGATTGCTTCATGTCAGTAACATTGATACCCAACGCTTCCGACATACCCAAATACTTATAGGTTTCGGATGCGGAGAGGGCTCTAAGGTTTATGGAATCAGTGAGTTGGGTTCCCACGGATTCCATAATCTTTCCTCGCTTTACATGCATGACCGCACATTTGTCCACACCAAATTCCATCCTGATGGAGCTACTGAAAGTTTCAGTAATTTTCAGTAGCTCCCTCAGTTGTGAATTGTTGGGAGCAAAAAGTTTCAGGTCATCCATGTAGAGGAGGTGCGATATAACCTGACCACCTCTCCTCAACCGATAGCCTAGACCTGAATCCTCTAATAGTGTGCTTAGAGGATTCAATGCTAAGCAAAACCAAAGTGGACTCAAACTATCGCCCTGAAATATTCCTCGCTCGATCCGTATCGGTTCGCTATTCCTCTGAATATTTCGACATCCTGGATAGCGAAGGACTGTCCTCCATGTCTTCATACACGACATCAGGAAGGTGCGCAGAGTTGCATCCACTTTATACAACTCCAGCACCCGCATGAGCCATGTATGTGGGACTGAGTCATAGGCCTTCCTATAATCTATCCAACATGTCGACAGATCCTTTCGGGAACGACGAACCTGTTGGCTAATGGCCATATCAATAAGGAGTAGCTCCTTAGTACCGCGGGACCCGCTCTTACTTTGAGAGGCAGACATGATGGAGTTGCTGTCAATATGTTTGTTAATTTTAGTTTTCAAAATGGATGTAAGAACTTTATAGACCGTCGGTAAACAGGTGATCGGCCTATGTTCGAGCAAAACGCCTGCTCGATTTGAGTGAGCAAATGACAACTCGCGCGTGTTAGAATGCAGTTAGATTTAGGTATTAGATATAAGTTTTAAATGTACCTACTCTCTTTATTTTATTTCATGAGTCTGCTATATTTGTTCGAGAAGTGAATACACAATTGAGTTACTAGCAGCATGTTGAAGTTTCTTTTACACAGTCTTTAAAATTCCCTAACATTTTGGTCCATTACGAGCCGGATTGGTAATCCTATGAAGATTTGCTAAAAATCAGTGGATTTGGACATTATTATCGTGGAGTTTTGCCGAAGAGATATTCGCCGGCAATGTGACTGTGAACAAAGGACATCAAGCTAATTTACGGTGTTAAGAATTTTAGAGTTAAAATATCGCCCCCAACACTCGGTCAGGTAGTATTTAACCCTGTGATTTAATCATTAAAAAGGTTAGTGTTTCATTTGACTAAAAATATATTGTTTAAATTACGATTATATGTTCTTTCAGTGAAAAGCTCAGTAGATATTTTGCTACATTTATAATTGTATATTAGCAGTATTTTAGTTAACTAATCATTTTGTTTAATGTGTTATGTGCCTAGGTTGGTGTTAATTAGATATTAGTCGTCATTAATTAGTCAATTAACCCGTATCAATCAATTGTAAGTATTGCATTAAAGTCGACGTTAGGTGATTAAGTGTTCAAGTTTTGAGGAATTTGTGTAGCTTAAATAAAAGTTTAAAGTTAAAATCTCATTTTGTATGCATTTATATTTATAACAGGTAGGTACTCGTAGTAGTGATATTGTAACACGTAGGTACTCGTAATCAATATTTTGTTAATTTGTTGTAACATACCTGCTAGGTACTTATTACTGCTTAAAACTAAGTATTGTGTGGGAATACCTAAGTTGTTATTGTATACATTTCAGGTTGACTACATTCGATTCCCAGAATGTCCGAAGAGAAAGAACTAGTTAAAAAACGAGGAAGCTTTAAGGGACGTTTAACTGCGTTTATTAATTACCTTGACGCGTCCAATGATAAGGAGTTAACTAGTTGTGAGGTTAAGGAATTGCAAATACGGATTGGGAGAATCGAGTCGTTGTATGACCATTACGATCAGGTACAGTTGCGATTAGAATGTCTGGCAGAAGATGTTAAGGCTCAATTCTCTGAGCGTACCGAATTTGAGTCACTGTACTATAAAGCACTGTCTAGGTCACAAGAGTTGTTATGTAAGTTTAACGACAATGAGTCGATTAGCAGCGAAAAATGTACCCGTATCAGTCAACGTAAGCCTGTTAAGTTACCCACTATACAACTACCTAAATTCAACGGGAGTTTTAGTAATTGGTTGGAGTTCCGTGACACTTTTACTAGCCTCATTCACTGTAATGATGAAATCGATCAGGTTAACAAGTTTCATTATTTACGAGCGTCACTGGAAGGATCTGCTGCTGTTGTAATCCATGCGATTGAGTTTTCCGCAAGCAATTATGATACAGCTTGGAAGCTCATTTGTGATCGTTTTGATAACAAAAGGTTATTAGTACAAAATCATGTGTCATCCTTATTTAACTTGAATGCTATTGCAAAGGAGTCCTCTGTTGCGTTGAAGGCATTAATTGATCAACTTAATAAACATCTCCGTGCGTTGGAATCGTTAAATGAGCCCGTCAAGTCTTGGGATACTTTATTAATATACATTGTAACTCGGAAGCTAGATCCGTTAACTTATCGTGAGTGGGAGGAGCACAAAGGTCGGATAGACAAAGACAGCACTATTACATTTGCTGCATTTCTTCAATTTATTCGCTTTCGCGCTGATTTGTTAGAAACGTTAGAAATAGCAAGAAATAACAGTAATCCCACCCCCGCTAAGCCTAATTCACATTCTAATAAGATGAAGTCTATGGTTGTATCACAAGATTCCAATAATTCCAGCACTGATTCGAGTAAGTCGTGCCCGCACTGTAAAGCTGATCACATTCTAAGTAGTTGTTCACAATTCCTTTCACTTAGCATAGCCGCCCGACTCAAATTAATACCTAATTATAAAGTGTGCTATAACTGTTTTCGTCCAGGTCACTTCGCTAACCGATGCAAAAAACCTGGATGCAAGATATGTAAGCGCCGACATAACACTTTGATTCATTCTTCGGAGAACAAAGGTTCGGCGAATTCTTGCAATAATGAAAACAACATGTCACGTGGTAGCTCGTCCCATTCCGTATCAACGTCATCACCCACTGACGGCGTCGCTAGCACTACTGATGCGACTGCGAATGCAAATAATTTAACTTTGTCTGCGGACCTCAGTTCGCTAAGTAGTGAACGTAAACAATGCGCTGTGTTATTATCCACCGCTCTTATCAAGTTATGTGATCACAATGATCGTGAGCACATAGTGCGAGCCATGCTTGATAGCGGTAGCACATCGTGTTTTATGACGGAACGATTATGTACAAGGCTTAACTTAAATACTAGTCAGATAAATGGTTCGGTCTATGGCATTAATAACGTAAGTTCTCGTGTAGGCAAAACATGTCATGTGAAGATGACGTCATTAGACAATAGTTATGCTACTAAGTTTTATTGTTTTGTTTTGCCATCACTGACGACTGTGGTGCCCAGTCGTAATATCGACATTTCAGATCTGAATATTCCCGATAATATCTGCTTAGCTGACCCCACCTTTTATAAGCCATCAGAAGTAGATGTCTTAATAGGAGCGGATCTCTTCTGGGACTTGGTTGGCTCGCAGAGAATTCGACTAGGTATAGGTAAGCCAGTATTATGTGAAACGTTGTTAGGCTGGATCGTTTCTGGTCCTGTTACCTATAATAATGGAAAATTAACCTTTAACAATATTTCATGCAATTTAACTCAAACTGATTCCACTAGTGACGATGAATTAATTAAAATTCGTACTGATTTAGAAAAGTTCTGGAACCTAGAAGAGATTAATTCACCATTTTCACATTATTTACCCGAGGAGAAGTTGTGTGAGGAACATTTTGTTAAGAATACGACACGTTTAGAAACCGGTCATTTTTGTGTTCGTATTCCTATTAAGCAAAATCCTTCTGTGTTAGGACAGTCTTTCCAAAGGGCTTCTAAGTGCTTATATTCTTTAGAACGCAGACTGAAGTCCAAGCCTGAGTTCGGTAAGTTATATCGCGACTTCATGTCTGAATATGAAAGTTTAGGACATATGACCGAAAATAATAATAAAGTCAGTCCCGGTGGACATTTCATACCACACCACGGGGTGCTGCGAGAATGTAGCACGACTAACAAGCTCCGTGTAGTTTTTAATGCAAGCTGTGCTACTTCTTCAGGAGTGTCTTTAAATGACTTGCAGATGGTGGGTCCTACAGTACAGGACGATCTTATGTCTCTACTCCTTCAGTTTCGACAACATAAGTTCGTGTTGTCAGCTGATGTCGCGAAGATGTACAGATGTATATACGTCCACCCATCTGATAGGTACCTGCAACAGGTTCTGTGGCGTGATGATGTATGCGATCCTGTCAAGGTTTATAAATTGAATACCGTCACATATGGCACGGCTAGTGCACCATTTCTTGCTACCCGTTGTCTCAAACAAATAGGGATGGACTATCAAACCAATGACACTAAAATCACTTCGTGTTCTATGGGTGAGTCATCCTCAGGTATCAGAGACAGGATTGCCGACGTCATCAAACATGACTTTTACGTTGATGATCTCTTGACCGGAGCTGATGATTTAAATGAAGTCATGTTTATCCGCACAGAGGTCACCAACGCACTGGCATCGGCTTGCATGCCGCTTAGAAAGTGGAGATCTAATGTTCCTAACGTAGTCTCCGGAGCTTCTCAGTTGCCTTTGGATTTAGATATGGGATCTAATGAATCCAGTAAGTTATTGGGGCTCGACTGGTTTTCTAGTTCCGACGAGTTTGGGTTTTCCAGTTTACCGCTATCTAAGGATACCATCACAAAACGTGATGTACTTTCTGCAATAGCACGTATCTTTGACCCCCTGGGACTATTATCTCCTTGCGTAGTCACTATGAAAATGTTTTTACAACGGATGTGGTTAGACAAACTCTCGTGGGACGAGCCATTAACCCCGGCACTTAATGCTAGTTGGGAAGCTATTGTCAAAGCATTGCCCCTTATCAATAACTATCGTGTCCCACGACGTGTTATATGTAATTCACATGCTATACTAGAACTTCATGTATTCACAGACGCATCTGAGCGTGCGTATGGTGCGTGTGTCTATGTACGCAGTGCTAATGATCAGGGTGAGTACATGATTCGTCTGTTAGCCGCTAAAAGTCGAGTGGCACCGATTAAACCGACCACCATTCCAAGACTGGAATTGTGTGGCGCTGTAGTCGGAGCTCGTTTATGCGAGGTTAGGGTTGTACGGTCACTGCGACTAAAGTTTAGTCATATTTATTGCTGGACTGACTCCACAGTCGTGTTGGGATGGTTGCAGATGTTACCTTCTAAGCTTCAGCCGTTTGTGCGTAATCGCGTTGCTGAAATTTTAGATAAGGTGTGGCACTGTACTTGGCGACACATCCCAACTGCCAAGAACCCTGCAGACCTAATATCTCGTGGCGTGGATATTAGTGTTCTGCAATCTCTGGACCTATGGTGGAGCGGTCCCAATTTCTTGAAACAAGTCCAATCTCATTGGCCAACTCAACCTAAATCGTTAGAGTCAGACAAGCTGCCTGAAACTCGGCCTACTGTTACATTGACCGCTAGTGTTAGTGTCAACAGTCAATGTCATACATTCATAGACTTCAATCGTTTTTCTAGTTATTTAAGGCTGATCCGTACTGTGGCAAACGTTTTAAGATTTATAAAATTGTGTAGGAAAATTCCTTCCACTGGTTTCCTATCACAAGTGGAATTGCAAGATGCATTAAAAATTATAATAATTAAAAGCCAAATTGAGTCTTTTCCCGAGTATGAGTTACTCATTAATAATAAGAAGTTGCCTTTTAAAAGCGCCCTTATAAAATTCAACGTATTTTTAGATATCGATAAGATCATGCGTGTCGGAGGACGCTTAGCAAATTCAACGATCAACTTTGATAAAAAGCACCCTATTCTTTTACAGTCCACTCACAAATTTACCAAGTTATTATTCGAATTTGAACACAGAAAGCTGATGCATGCAGGCCCTCAGTTATTGTTGGCTTCGATTAGGGATTCATATTGGCCAATAGGCGGACGAAGCCTAGCAAAGAGATGTTATCGTAATTGCGTGCGTTGTTGTCGCATGTCGGGAAAAACAGTTACTCCTGTGATGGGTAATTTGCCACAGCAGCGTCTCCTTCCAGGTGGGTACCCTTTTGAAAGCACTGGTGTGGACTATGCTGGTCCCATCATGGCTGCCAGTAGACAAGGTCGGGGATGTAGGCTGGTAAAAGTGTACATAGCCATTTTTGTGTGCTTCACCACTAAGGCGATTCACTTAGAGCTGGTGAGTGACTTAACTAGCCATAACTATATACTCGCTCTAGCTAGATTCATCTCGCGACGGGGAAAACCTAATGATATTTACTCCGACAATGGTACTTCTTTCGTCGGTGCCTGTAACGAGCTTTCAAAATTTCTTAAATCTAATTGCAATTCCTTGGGCGAGCAATTGGCTAATGACGGGATTAGATTCCATTTCATACCGGCGTATACTCCTCATTTTGGCGGACTCTGGGAAGCGGGTGTTAAGTCAACGAAATACCATCTCAGAAGAGTGTTGGTTAATTGTAAATTAACCTTCGAAGAACTTAACACCACTTTAGTGCAAATTGAGGCGATACTAAATTCCCGTCCAATGACGCCGTTATCACTCGATCCAGCGGACTGCACTCCACTGACTCCAGGCCATTTTCTTGTTGGCCGGCCACTGACATCACTTCCGCAGCAAAATCTACAGGACCAATCCACTCCTTCCTTGTCTCGTTTTCAACGGATAGAACAGCTACGCCAGCATTTTTGGGCTCGTTGGAGCAAAGAGTTTGTGTCCGAGTTGCAGTAACGGACCAAGTGGCATACCTGCAGAGACACGCTAAAGTTGGGTTCGTTGGTCATCGTAAAGGAGGACCACCTTCCTCCCCTTAAATGGAGATTGGGAAGAGTCGTCGCCGTGCATCCAGGGTCTGATGGAATTGTTCGCGTGGCAGACGTGAAAACATCCGCTGGAATCGTCAGAAGGGCCTTTAGCAAGATTTGCCCACTCCCCGTTGATTCTACTTCTGGTTGAAAGCGGTTCTGCTGCTTCCAACGTCTGGGGGCATGTTCGAGCAAAACGCCTGCTCGATTTGAGTGAGCAAATGACAACTCGCGCGTGTTAGAATGCAGTTAGATTTAGGTATTAGATATAAGTTTTAAATGTACCTACTCTCTTTATTTTATTTCATGAGTCTGCTATATTTGTTCGAGAAGTGAATACACGATTGAGTTACTAGCAGCATTTTGAAGTTTCTTTTTCACAGTCTTTAAATTCCCCAACAGCCTATAATTTTTGGGTTCCGCGGTGCTACCTGATTTATGGAGCAGGTGGGTTATTCCAGTAGTTAGGAACTGAGGTAACGAACCAGACACCAAAGCAGTCTGGCATTGAGATGCCAAGCGAGCGTGCGACCTTGGAAACCATTTTATCCAAAAGTTATGCAGCCCGTCCGGTCCTGGAGACTTCCAGTTAGGTAACGGACGGACTGCAAAAGCTACATCTTGGGGGCAGATGGTAATAGCCCCCATTTCAGGTATTGGATCGCAGGCTCTCTCGACATCCCGGGCCCAGTCACCTTCAGTGTGACTGACAGGTACCGACCAGATACTGCGCCAAAATGAACACATGGCATCATCATCCGGTAGGCACGTGTCAGTCACACCTTGTTCTGGTCGTTCCCAGTCCCTATAAACCCACCTTTCATTGCTTTGGAAGGTGCGATTCTGGGTGTACCGTTCCACTCGTCGTTTGTATCTTCTGATACGGTTCGCCCATGCACTTTCTGCTTCAGGAAGTCGATGCGCTCCGTGACACGGGCCATATAATTTTGTGGGCTGATATTTGTACCTGCAAATGCCCGCCTCACAAAGCGTATCACTCTGGGACGAGTATTACCCTCCCTGAAGCAGATTAGTTTACCGATGAGTGCTCTGGCCCCACCAATACGACGTTCAATCCTGTGCTGCCAAGCTGGTACTACTGGTTTCGGTCGTGTAGCTCTAGAGTCACTGGGAAATTTGACATGAGCTACACGACAAGCTGCTACAGCTGCGCAGTACAGGATTGAATGAGTATCAGTGAGGTCCTCGCAGGTATCAAAATAATCTGATAACTGCGCATCCAGAGCAGCCATCAGTGCCCTATTTCTGTTATGCATGGGCAAACGTGGCAGGCGTGGTCTTAGTTCTGCCGGGGTGAAACGATATTCCCGAATCGCAGCCTCCAAAGCATTTATTAACTCCTCATTGCCCTGGGTACTTACATTGGTAGCCCTATCATTACTCCCCTCGTCAGCATAGTTTGTGGGCTGCGGTGGTATCTCCGCAGTCTGCGACTGGTGAGCAATGATACGGCTACTCTGCATTTCGTTTCGCAGGCGATCAAGCACGGTATCATTCAACATATGATTACGCTGGATAACCCGTACCTGATCCGACAGTCGTTGCGCCGACACGTTGACAGCTGGCTCAAGCACCTGAAACAGAGAGAGCATTCGAACACGGTACGCGGTCAGGTTGTTTCCTCCCTCTGTAGCCCCATAGTATGAGCGCATGACATTTTCATTAATGGATTGTGTCCATCTCATGCGTTGCACACTACCGCCGGGAGCTGGGACCCTGTCAGAAGCCGATGGGCCTCGAGGTCCTAAGCGGTCCGGCGGCCGGCGTCCTCCCCGTCGGCGTGCAGGTGGTGGCGTCGTCGGCGGAGAGAAGTACTCGTCGCTCGAGCTCGACGCAACTGCCGCGGCCGGGGTCGTCACAGCACTTACAGTGGCGCTGGAGGCCGGCGGCGGCGAGGCGGAGCTGAGCAACGAGTCCGGAGATGGTGGGCGTGCTCTTCGAGCGGCAGATCTTGTCAACATCGCACAATCATATTATTCACATATTTTTCTGGTTTGTATTTTCGAACATGACATGACAGATGTCATTTCCAAAGGGTCGGTTTGGTTCGAGTAGAAAACTTCTCCATCGTGTATAGAAACTGTTTTTGTTGTTGAATTTTATTATTTTGGATTTGGGCTTGGGTTTTCTCTTGAAGATATCACAATATGCAAATGAAAAACTGATATAAAATAATATATTTGATATGGATGAAAATATGATGTTGACATTTGATGTTGCCAATTTTTTTTTATTATTATCTCCTTTATTTCAATAAATACACTTATAAATTATATTTTTAAATATTTCTACATAACAAAAATATATATAAAAAACATTTAAAAATATAAAAAATAGTAGCCCACCGGTATCGGGAACAGGGTCCAAGCTACCGGCGGTCAGGGCTCCAGAGAGAGGAACTTCCTGACGATGCGAGCCGTGTCCAGCAGTACCGCTTTCTGAATCAAGCCCTTGATCCAGCTGCCTAACGAGAGCCTCTTGAGGTGTTGGTCGAGGCTCTTGGCTATTAAGCCATTGGCTGTCACGACTATCGGTACAATGATTGCTGAATCCACTTCCCACATGTCGACAACCTCGTGAGCCAAGTCAAGATACTTGATTTGTTTATCTTTCTCGGCTTTCACGAGGTTCTCATCATGCGGGATGGTTATGTCAACAATCATTGCACGCCGCTCTGATCGATCCACCATCACTATATCAGGCTTATTGGCAACAATAGTCCTGTCAGTGATGATGGATCGATCCCAGTACAATGTGATATAGCCATTTTCGAGAACTGGGTCGGGCGTATACCTGTAGTACGGCACCTCCGATTCCACAAGGTTGTATTTAAGAGCAAGTTGCTGATGAATGATCCTGGCTACAAGGTTGTGTCTATGCAAGTACTCTCCGTTAGCTAGACGAGAACACCCGGAGATAATATGCCTTATTGATTCCCCCGGCCGGTGACATGCCCGACAGATGTCAACTGTGCCGTCTTTCACAATAAATCTCCGGTAATTGTTCGTCATCATAACTTCGTCCGTAATTGCACATACAAAACCTTCGGTTTCCCCAAAAAGGTCACCGAATCGTAGCCAGGCCACGGACGCTTGTAAGTCTACATCAGGCCCATGTAGGGCTTTGAAAAAGCGTCCGTGAAGCTCCTTGCTCTTCCATACCTCCATGCGATCATTGGTGTCAAGCACTACTGGTTTGCGCCAGTTCTCTTTCGCCAAGGAGAGCGAAGTGAGGCCCTTGTCAACTGCGACCACATCTCGATGCATTCCCACGTCGGTTCTTAGGAAATATTCTCTGAGACTGCATATCTCACGATTGTGGAGTGTCTTAGCGTTTAAAAAGCCTCGACCTCCACATTTTCGCGGGATATACAGCCTCATAACCGATGACCGTGGGTGATGCAATCGATTTGCAGTCAGCAGTGTACGGACTCTCCTATCCAGGGCGTCGAGTTCGGTTTGAGTCCATTTGAGTATGCCGAAAGAGTACATCAATACCGGCATGACCCAACCGTTGAAAGCGCGCACCTTATTTCCGCCTGATAGAAGACTATTAAGTACTTTTTTCAGGCGGCCAAAGAAAGCGTTCCTTCAACGATTGCTTCATGTCAGTAACATTGATACCCAACGCTTCCGACATACCCAAATACTTATAGGTTTCGGATGCGGAGAGGGCTCTAAGGTTTATGGAACTCGTGAGTTGGGTTCCCACGGATTCCATAATCTCTCCTCGCTTTACATGCATGACTGCACATTTGTCCACACCAAATTCCATCCTGATGGAGCTACTGAAAGTTTCAGTAATTTTCAGTAGCTCCTTCAGTTGTGAATCGGTGTGAGCAAAAAGTTTCAGGTCATCCATGTAGAGGAGGTGCGATATAACCTGACCACCTCTCCTCAACCGATAGCCTAGACCTGAATCCTCTAATAGTGTGCTTAGAGGATTCAGTGCTAAGCAAAACCAAAGTGGCCTCAAACTATCGCCCTGAAATATACCTCGCTCGATCCTTATCGGTTCGCTATTCCTCTGAATATTTCGACATCCTGGATAGCGAAGGACTGTTCTCCATGTCCTCATACACGTCATCAGGAAGGTGCGTAGAGTTGCATCCACTTTATACAACTCCAGCACCCGCATGAGCCATGTATGTGGCACTGAGTCATAGGCCTTCTTATAATCTATCCAACATGTCGACAGATCCTTTCGGGAACGACGAACCTGTTGGCTAATGGCCATATCAATGAGGAGTAGCTCCTTAGTACCGCGGGACCCGCTCCTACATCCATTTTGAGAGGCAGACATGATGGAGTTGCTGTCAATATGCGTGTTAATTTTAGATTTCAAAATGGATGTAAGAACTTTATAGACCGTCGGTAAACACGTGATCGGCCTATAATTTTTGGGTTCCGCGGTGCTACCTGATTTATGGAGCAGGTGGGTTACTCCAGTTGTTAGAAACTGGGGTAGCGAACCAGACTCTAAAGCAGTCTGGAATTGAGATGCCAAGCGAGCGTGCGACCCGGAAAACCATTTGATCCAAAAGTTGTGCAGCCCATCCGGCCCTGGAGACTTCCAATTAGGCAACGGACGGACTGCACGAGCTACATCTTGGGGGCAGATGGTAATAGCCCCCATTTCTGGTACTGGATCACAGGCTCGCTCAACAACCCGAGTCCAACTACCTTCGGTGTGACTGACAGGCACCGACCAGATATTGCGCCAGAATGAACACGTGGCATCATCATCCGGTAGGCACGTGTCAGTGACACCTTGGTCTGATCGCTCCCAAGCTCTATAGACACGCCTTTCATCGCTTTGGAAATTGCGATTCTGAGAATACCGCTCAACTCTTCGCCTGTACCGACGAATACGGTTTGCCCATGCATAAATCTTCTGCTTAAAAAAGTCGATGCGCTCTGTGACGCGGAACAAATAGTCTCGAGTACTAGTATCAGTCCCCGAGAACGCCCGCCTCACAAAGCGCATCACTCTAGGGCGTGTATTGCCCTCCCGAAGCTAATAAGCTTGCCAATGAGTGCTCTAGTCTCTCCGATACGACGTTCAATCCTGCACTGCCAAGCTGGTACAGCTGATTTTGGTCGTGTGGCTCTGTCACTGTCTGGGAATTTGACATGAGCCACACGACATATCGCAACAACTCCACAGTACAAGATTGAATGTGTATCATTCAGATCTTTGCTGTCCTTTAAATAATTAGACAGCTGAGAGTCTAGAGCACACACCAGCGCCTTGTTTTTTTTATGCATGGGCAATCGAGGCAAACGTGGTCTAAGTTCAGGCGGAATAGAGCGGTACTCACGGAAAGCATCCTCCAAAGCGCTCCTCAATTTTTCATTGCACTGGGGACTCACGGATATAGCCCTATCATCATCCTCTTCATCAATGTGGTTGGGTCGCGGTGAAACACTGTTAAGTTGTACCGCGACCAGTGACGAAGCAGGCGTAACATGACTATTCCGTGACTCGAGGCGTAGGCGATCAAGTACCACATCACCCAGCATATGGTTACGCTGGATGACCCGCACCTGATCCGACAGTCGTTGCGCCGACACGTTGACAGCTGGCTCAAGCACCTGAAACAGAGAGAGCATTCGAACACGGTACGCGGTCAGGTTGTTCCCTCCCTCTGTAGCCCCATAGTATGAGCGCATGACATTTTCGTTGATGGATTGTGTCCATCTCATGCGCTGCACACTTCCGCCGGGAGCTGGGACCCTGTCAGAAGCCGATGGGCCTCGAGGTCCTAAGCGGTCCGGCGGCCGGCGTCCTCCCCGTCGGCGAGCAGGTGGTGGCGTCGTTGGCGGAGAGAAATACTCGTCGCTCGAGCTCGACGCAACTACCGCGGCCGGTGTCATCACAGCGTTCACAGTGGGGCTGGAGACCGGCGGCGGCGAGGCGGAGCTGAGCGACGAGTCCGGAGATGGTGGGCGTGCACGTCGAGCGGCAGATCGTGTCAACATTTCATATTTATTGTTTCATAATTGTTTGTTCACTGTTTTGCATGGCTGTGTCCGAGGTAACATGACAGATGTCACCTCCAATGATTCGGTATTTTTATTATTGCAGATAAATGTATATACTCTTTATAAATTTTCTAAACTGTTTCAACTTTGGGTTTCGGTTTTTGTTAAATATTTCACAGAATAGAGATAAAAAACTGATATAAATATTATTTCTTAAATTGGTAAAAAAATATGATGTTGACATTTGCTGTGTTGCCATATTATTATTATTATTATTAATTTTAGTGTAAAACAATCCAGGTTGAATGATTTATTGTAAAAACAGATTACCTAATGGTAAATGTACTTTCATTTCATTATAGATAAATTACTAATAACAATATTATAACAGATAGACCTATTAGCACAGATTACAGAATACTACATATTAGTAAACAGAAAGGAGAGGGTCTTATGAAATACTTTTTTAGTAAAGTATTATAAACATTATAACGGAACAAACTAAGTGTCCGCGGCCCGAGACGCTACGTTTGACCTGCGCTCCGCAATCAATAAATTGGAAAGTTGGTATAAAGTTCCAAATACCACCCGTGTCATACACCAAATTAATCGCATTCGTGAGACGATCACGGAAAAAGTGCGGTGAAACGTGGAAAATTGTGAAAGTTATAGTGTCAAAATAAATAAAAAAAATAAGAGAATGATTTATATAAACCATGTTTTATTCATCACAAACATAAATTAGACATTAATTACAATAATTTTATCATAATAACACATTAATATTATCAATAAATACAGTGATTTACATTTATATTACAATAATAAATAGTATAAGTTTTAACTTACTCAATATTAGGAGACGTTATTATGAGATGATTAATCTCGGTTTAAATAATATTAGATAGAAGAAAACGCGATCTCATGTTCAATATATTTTATATTTTCTGACTAGACAAGATAACAGCTCTGTTTCTATGGTGACACACATTGCACTACAAAAAGTATATATACATAAACTTTAACACCTTCTCTCAATGTAGTCCCATAATATCCACAAGCTTACGAAGCCTAGCTCTGGGCAACGGCTTAGTTAGAAGATCCGCTAATTGAAGCTCGCTTGTTACCTTCTTTATTAGCAGCTCTCCATTAGTCACAAGCTCTCTTACGAAGAAGTGACGTGTACGGATGTGTTTGGTGCGTCGGTGAAACTCTGGATTCTCAGCTAATTTTATTGCTGCTTCGTTATCCACTTGTAACATAGGAAGACTTTTCAGTTGTACAAGACTTCCTAAGAGCCGAGTCAACCATACGCATTCTCTCGCAGCTTCACTTGCAGCGATAACTTCAGCTTCCGTCGTCGAAATAGCGACACTTTGCTGTCTCTGACTCATCCAGGAGATTGGTCCTCCGGCATATAGGCAAAGTACTCCAGAAGTCGATCTTCCAGTTTCCATATCGCCTGCATGGTCAGCATCACTGTATGATTCTATAATTCCAATTTTATAGTTCCTTTTATACATAATGCCGAGATCAATTGTGTACTGAAGGTATCTCATGATACGTTTAACTCTGACACAATCCGCTTGAGTCGGTTTCTCCAGTCTCCTTGACACTACACTTACTGCATATGCAATATCAGGTCTTGTTCCGACCATTAAATATGCAAGTGCTCCAACTATTTGTCTATAGTTTTTCAGAACGTACTCATCGTTCTCGTTTTTAGAGACTATGTCCTCCTTGGTAATTGGTGTAGTCACAGGTTTGCAGTCCTGCATTCCAAACCTGTTCAAAACTTTCTTAACATAAGATGTTTGATGTATTACTGTTCCAATACCTTCTCTGGTTGAAATCTCTATACCTAGAAAATAGGTAGCTGGTTTAGTTGTTATCTTGAACCTTTCCTTGAGCTCTTCAATAAATTCATCAATGAGTTCTTGATCTGTTCCAGCTACTAGCCCGTCATCAACGTAGAGAACCACAATCAGTTTCCGGTGGTCCTTCTCTCTTACAAATAAACAAGTGTCCCCTTCACTGATTTTAAAGTTAGCTTCCTTGAAGAAACTAAGAATTCTCTGATTCCAACATCTCGGGGCTTGTTTCAACCCATAGAGACTTTTCTTCAGTAAGCATACTCTTCCAGAACCATCATCGTAGCCTTCGGGTTGCTTAATATAAATTTCTTCTTCTGAAAGTGTTCCATATAGAAATGCCGTCGACACATCAAACTGACACATCTTCATACCTTCGCTTGCTGCGACGCTAATCACGGTCCGCACCGTGGTCATTTTCGCAACAGGACTAAAAGTTTGATCATAGTCCTCTCCTTTTTTCTGGCGAAAACCCTTAGCAACTAGTCTTGCTTTGAACTTGTCGACTGATCCATCAGCATTCAGCTTCACGCGAAAAACCCATTTACATGGTATCGCTTTTCTATTTTTTGGCAACTTTTTTAAAACCCACGTGTCATTCTCGTTAAGAGAATTTATCTCGTTTTCCATGGCTTTCTTCCAAAGTTCACTTTCGTTACAGGATATTGCTTCTCTGTAACATGTTGGTTCGACAAATCCGTTTGTAACCATAACATAATCTTTGAACCTGACCGGATGTCTGATCAATGATCGGTCTCGCAGAATTCGATCACTCTGTGCGTTAATTAGTTGCTCAAGATTATCTTCATCTTCATTAACGTCATCATTTCCAACCATCTGCTCTAGATCATCATTATCAACATCATTTCCTCCCCTTGGTTCAAAAGATTCTTCATGAGTCGATAAAGCATCATCAAAATTGTCTTCTTCTATAACCGGACTATCAGTCTCATTATCGATCGTTACAGCTTGATTGTTGATCCTATTGGGTGTCACTACATATTCCCTTCTTACTGGAACGGGAATTTCCACTTCTGTGACCTCCTCATCTAGCTCTTGGAATTTCGTTTCCAATGGCTTTTCGTCAAATATGATATCCCTTGACCTGACTATGTATTTGGATTCCTTGTTCCATAGTCTATACCCGTCGTCATTATCATATCCAACCAGTACGCATTTCGTAGCTTTTTTATGCATCTTTTTTCGTTTTTGCTTAGGAATATGTGCATAGCAAACTGAGCCAATTATTCTCAGGTGCTTTATCCGAGGTTTATTCCTAAACCAAAGCTCGAACGGAGTCTTGTGTTCCACGGAAGTTGGTCCCGTCCTGTTCAAAACATAAACAGCTGTCTGTACCAACTCCGCCCACAATTGTTGAGGCAACTCTTCATGAGCATGCATCATAGCTCTTGCTGACTCTACGATCGTACGGTTTTCTCTTTCGCTACACCCATTCTGTTCAGGCGTATACGGCATTATTAGTCTTTGGTGTATTCCGTATTTCGCTAATTCTTTTCTAACTTTTTCATTGTCGAACTCTCCACCGTTATCACTCAGGAATTCTCTAATTGTGTGTCCTGCTACTCTAGCTTCTGCCAGCATTTGCTTCAGCTTTTCAGGTACTTCAGATTTTGTT
The DNA here is from genome assembly GCA_017933935.1 of Sesamia nonagrioides. NCBI lineage: Eukaryota > Metazoa > Arthropoda > Insecta > Lepidoptera > Noctuidae > Sesamia > Sesamia nonagrioides. The sequence goes on along the minus strand of JADWQK010002279.1, from coordinate 230,843 downwards.
TTCATGAAGTAGACGTAGCGAAAACGAGTGTGTTCATCTTTGAAAAGGACGAAATATCGATACTTCGAGACTGAAAACGGAAAAGGACCGCAAACATCTGAATGTATGCGTTCTCCAGGCATTTTAGCCTTTTCTCTACTCCCAAACTTCTGTCTGTGAGCTTTTCCAAAAATACATCCTTCGCACAATATGCCATTATCCTTTGTCTTTATATTCAATTCTCGTTCTATAAGACTTTTCACATGCCTTTTATCTTGGTGGCCCATGCGTTCATGGTACAGCTGCAAGGCATCTACTGCATTAATCGATGCAGCTACCTTCGGTTTAATTGCTTTGCAATTCAGCTTATATAACCCACCATACCTAGTTCTGGTTCCTGTCACAGTAACTATTCCATTCACTTTAATACAGCATATAGTTACTCGTGACTCAAATACACTGTTTGTATTCTTGTCCTGTGCCGCTAGCACTGAAAAAACATTCTTGCTAATACTAGGAACAAACCAGACATCACTAAGGTAAAATTCTTTTCCAACATCAGATTTTATTCTAATTTTTCCTTTTCCTATGGCTTCTATTACGTTTCCATCAGCCGTAGTAACAGTGTGAGGTATACTGAAGGGCTCAAAACTTTCAAATAAATCTCTTCTCATCGTAACGTGGTGAGTTGCTCCGTTATCAACAAACCATGCTTCACGATCTTGGATATTATTTTCAGACAGATTTAGTAGTACCATCATATTGGTGCTATCATGACTATTCCTTCTATCTTCCTTAATAGTTTTATTTGGACAATCTTTCCTAAAGTGACCAACCTCTTTACAGATATGACATCTGAACTTGGTAACTTTTTTATTTCCTGATGTCTCTTCCTTCTTTTTCTCAACACTTTTCTTCCTTGTTTTCATGAGAAGCGCTTCGCTAGACGTGCCTTCCGTGCTTCCTATTAGAGCTTTTTCATGCGCACAAAGTTGGCTGGTAATATTCTCTACAGTTCTGTCTTTCTTGGACATCAACATCCAACTCGATTTAAATGAAAAATAACTTTCTGGCAGTGTATCTAAAATCTTGCAGATTGAAAGTATTTCTGGTAATTGCTTACCTTCTTCAGTTTTTAATAATTCCTGATTCAGTTTATGCCACATATTTTTCAACCTTGATACATGAGTTGACATGTCATCAGCAGTATCCTTTTGAAATTTGAAGAACTCCATGCATACTTCGTATAACTTGTCTTCATTGACACCGTCATAGAGTCTATGCAGTTCATCCCATACGTCCTTAGGGTGAGAGAATCGAATCACCTTGTCTAAAATTTCATCTGATATATTGTTTGTAATTAGTAGTAACGCAATACTTTCCAGCTTAACATACTCCGACAACTCTTTGTTGTAGTTCATCAAAGCCACTGCGGACGTAGAATCAGCATCATCGACCTCAGCTACAGGCTTCTTCGGTTTATGAGTATTTCCCTGAACAATGTCCAAAAGTCCGTCCATGCCCCGTAACAGAGCAGACATGCGGTACTTCCATTGTATCCAGTTATTTCCATCAAGCTTACGTATTTGTATTTTACTTAGCTCCATGCTTAGTTTCCAACAAATATTTAAGTGAAAGCAAAGGGGCCCATAACCTATTATGAGATGATTAATCTCGGTTTAAATAATATTAGATAGAAGAAAACGCGATCTCATGTTCAATATATTTTATATTTTCTGACTAGACAAGATAACAGCTCTGTTTCTATGGTGACACACATTGCACTACAAAAAGTATATATACATAAACTTTAACAGACGTTACCTCTGCGAGCGTTACACAAGAACTAAACTTGCAATGATGGTGGCATGCCTTTTATACCGTAAAAGGTGGCGTGATGCCTCATGCCATCATTGGAAGTTTCACAGTTACCCTACTAAGAAGTTATTTTTGCAGCTAAATTACGATTATTAAGGAATTAATTGAGGACAATATTTTGTAATTATGTAGAACCAAACAATGTGGTATGAACAAACATAATATGAAGAAAACGACAAGTGTTAACATATCTTATAACGAGTATTTGCGTAGACGTGCTTACAGTCGGCCATCCAAACACACTGTAAGTACGTCCTCGTACTTAGCTGTACATCAAATCAGATACTTAACAAAACAATTTAAAATTACAATATTTGCACAAAAATTATATAGACCTTTTAGTCTAAATCAGTATGTATAGTAGATCAAACTATAGACCCCATTGGTCTTAACTATAGACCCCATTGGTCTTAACTATAGACCCCATTGGTCTTAACTATAGACCCCATTGGTCTTAACTATAGACCCCATTGGTCTTAACTATAGACCCCATTGGTCTTAACTATAGACCCCATTGGTCTTAACTATAGACCCCATTGGTCTTAACTATAGACCCCATTGGTCTTAACTATAGACCCCATTGGTCTTAACTATAGACCCCATTGGTCTTAGCTGTAAAATAAAAGAATCAATTAGCATTTCCGCCATCAATTTCGCTTAAGACATCATCATGAGGTCTGTTGAAGCAAATCCATGGCTTTAATTTATCTACAGCAATTATATTAGAGTATCCCCCATTAGGGAAATAAGGAATACTCCAATACAATTGCTGTATAATTCTTGAAAGAGGCGTGTTCTCTACTTGGTAATGGTCATGATCAAAACCATGTGTAATTTTTATAAGATCCCTGATACTTCGGGATTAACTTTTTACTCCCACCAGTAGAGGGGATGTGCCGCTCAACTCTTACTAAATCCCCAATATTATATTTAATAGCCTTGCAACGAGCTTTATCAACAGTGGCTTTTTGAGTCTCTTGTGTAGATTCGATATGAGAAGAAATCTCTGTACGAATTTCTTCGAGGGTCTTGTTGCAGTGATATCGTTATCAATTACAGAGATTACTCTACTATCACTTGAGCCCTGTGGCATAGAATAAAGAGGGGAAGTAGGTTATCTGCGACCCAATCCGCGATTTAATTGCCTACTGTCTTAGGGTTGACGACTGTCCGCGCTTCGTCGGTTACGGTTGTCGCCCAAACCGCTAACAAATATTTATAGACTAAGTAAGAGCTTATGTTTAAATTATTTGCTTAGTATTTAGTTTACGTATACTAGTCAGTTTTTTTTTTTTGTAATTTTTATTTTTAGTTTTGTACACATAAAGAACCATATTTATTTTTATTTTTAATTAATACAAATATAAATAATACAAACATAACATCTATTGAATCACACATTTAATACAAAATTACAAATTAGCTACAGAAAAAATACCTACTTTCTTCGGTTTCGACTATTACGAAACGCGTTGTTATTAAACTTTAATGTGTAATATATCCGTATCCTTGTAAATAACTTTTAGAAATATAATTTGAAAAATATAAGTCTTTTATTTGTTCATAAATAGACATACCAACTTTGCAGTTTATGTGATCATTTTTTAAAAGCTAATATACCGAAAAGCCGTAACGCGCGAACCTCGTTCCATACTAACCGCGACTAGCGCAGTCATAGGCACTCTAATATTGTGTTTAGGTGTGCGTGCGACGACGCATAGATACTATGGCGCACACATACAAGCCGCGCGCGGTCCGTTTGTATGAAGATAACGTACTTCGTTCTCTTTATTCTATGCCTGTGGCCTTATCCCAAAGAGAGCCTCTGCTGGTGTCTTATTGATATCTTTGTTAAATGTATTAATGATACTCCACTGGACATCAGGCAGGTGGTCTTCCCATTTACTTTCAGATGAGTCAACACATTTAGCTGTTAATGAGTTAACAATTACTTTATTATACCTTTCTACCTGACCATTGGCTCATGGACTAGCAACTTAATACGTGTTTAATGCCTTTAATACAATTTTTTTGAAGAGATCACTTGTAAATGTCGTGCCTCGTTCAGATATAATCCTTTTAGGAACGCCAAAAATACCAACAAACTCGCGTAAAATTCTAATAGTAGTGTTTGATTTTGTATTTTTCACCGGTTTTATATAGCTATATTTTGTAAAAGCATCAATTAAAATCAGAATATACACATTACCCCTATTGCTGCGTACAAATGGACCCGTATGATCCATATGTATACTATCAAACGGCACATCTACCTTATGAATTAGATGCAAAAACCCATGTTGTTTTCCTCCAGGTGTTTTACTATATGGGTACTCTAAACATCAGGATACATATTTTGAAACAAATGCACGTGTTATATAAATATAACGAGTCATAATTCTAATAAAAGTATTGTATTGTGGATTGCTTAAGTTTAGTTGATTCCGAGGGTAGAATAACTTTTATAAAATTATAAAAACGGCTCGATGGTACTCTGAGAGTGGCATTTCCTATAACTACGGTGACTCGTCCCTTAGTAGACAGTCTCCATCGAGCCGTCGGACCGAGCACACTACCAGTTAAGTATTCTGAATATTCGTTATAGGCACATAATTCTTATGTGCCTGGTCTTATGTAATTTATATTGCTGATGATTCTAAATATGTCCAGTGTGTAATGTTATAAGTAACTATGTACATAATGTTTCTCCTATAATGTTTGCTTTAATATTATTTAATTACCCCCACACTCTGCTATCCTAACATCAGAAGTAGGGATCAGGGCTCTGGTTTTATAAAACTATTTTTTTTTTTTTTCTCATAACCGCCGTTGGAGCTTGTGACGATATTTCGGAAGCCGTTGTTCAGCGGGTCGCTGACTTCACTCGCACCGAAATGATGACATCAGGCCGTCTTCTCTGACGTTGGAACTGCTACGCTGCATAAGCAGCAATAATCCGGTACCGGGTGTCCTATACAGGAATAATCCTGTATGTACTTCGAAAATACAGAGCCCCAGAACCTCAACCAACAGTGAGAACCTCCAGAAGTTATTCGTAAGTAAAGAATTATCTGAATTGAGTAAATAACGACAATATAAAACAGTATTGCTTAAAAATAACATTTGGAAAACTTATTAAGGGTCAGTATCTGTATCGATTGTATTTTCAATTTGCAACTGTGATAATTTGTTTGGTTGTGTATAATACTGTGTGTGGGTACATGGCTTGGGCTACTCTCTAGTGGTACCTTACCGCACATTATTGCAAATACTAACTACACAAAGGACATTGCTAAAATTCCATACATTGAATGCCCCAGAATTGACAGCAATAAGAAAATGCTAGTTGTGTTTGGAATGATTCATGTAATCATATCAGGTATTTGTTGATACACGGACAAGCTTAGGAACCGAGTATCAAACTAAAATGTGTTTGATTTTGAGGTTATATAATCGTAAAGAAAACTGAATAGATTTATTATTTCTTTTACGTTTAGTAAGAAAATGAATGTAATCATCAAATGCGTAAATAATACAAGTTATTTATAGTCTAGCCTTTTACCAATTATTTTGGGGTCAGCGTCCAGTCTAACCGGACGCCGCTGAATATCAATGTTTTACATGGAGCGACTGCCATCTGACCTTCACAACTGTTACTCGTGTAATCCAGTAACAAAAGTGAACACTCACTACTCTGCACAAAGGCATAGTACGCCATACAGCCTAGTCTTTAGTAATTTTTTTCTTGAGTAAGTTTCTATCCTAATCTCCTTTCTTTTCCTGCGTAAGGCCGACAAGAAAGAATTTGGAGTAAGGACATGATGTGGCCACTGTGCTACATTATTTAACTGTTCTTTATAAATTATTCACTGAATGCACTTTTTACTACATAAATCACGCGATTTTATTTAGTAAACAACACTATAAATAATTTTAAAAGTCCAATGAAAAATGAGCGTGACACTCATGCCGCCAAAAAAAAAAAAATCGCGAGTAACAAACATAACAAAACAATTGGAGATGTCACTCATTTCCGCACCTGTAGAATCGATACCGCTATTTGAACTAACGATCTGAGAATCGATTTTGTTTAATATCTATAAAAACACTATTATTACGCTATTTTACAGATTGCGTTTAATGTATTTTGATAACAAATGTAGTCATAATAATAAAAAAATGCATACATTAAATAAAACTTCATGTTTTTTAATTCATAAATACAATTATTAAACTATCGATTTCGTAAAAACAAGAAGCAACATCTCTAAAGCTCTTGACATGGCAGCAATTTATATGACAGACAAATTGTTTACAAGGCTTTTAATTATTCGTTTTAAACCCACGCTTGTCCGTTAACTATGGATATTTGCATATAATATAAAAAAATGAAAGAAAAATTATAATGCAGGACATTTATTTGTCCATGCTGGGGCGAATTTCGGTGATCTCCTTTTTGGTGCGGGTACGTGCCCAGGGCTACCCTCTGGTAGTACCATAGCATTAAATATTGTACATTGTAACTCGACGTATCTTGTGCTTGGTCAGAGCTACTCTCTGATAGATAGCACGGGATTTGTTAGTTACTTTAATTGCATGGTAAAGAAAGGAGGTTTTGAAAAATAAAGTTCCATCTGTCTCTTAATAATTAAATTCACAAACAATCTGACACAACATCGCTAAAGCTTTAAGGCTCAAGCTTTTATTGGGAATATTTGGCAGTTTCGGGTGGCTTGACCTGCTGTCGTCCGTACTTTGTATAAAAGTTGAATAAGACGAAGTAACTGAATGCTGATACTTAATAGACTTGATTGAATAACTGACTGTTAACTTGATTGACAGACTTGACAGATTATTATTTTTACTGATACTGTTGTTTGATGAGCCAGGTCTATCCGCATAGGCTGACTGACAAAGTACAGTGTCCAGAATTAATAATAATAATAAAAAAGTGCCTGTGGCCGTGGTGCCTGTGGCCGTGGTGCCTGTGGCCGTGGTGCCTGTGGCCGTGGTGCCTGTGGCTGTAGCTGTGCCTGTGGCTGTAGCTGTGCCTGTGGCCGTGGTGCCTGTGGCTGTAGCTGTGCCTGTGGCCGTGGTGCCTGTGGCTGTAGCTGTGCCTGTGGCTGTTGTACCTGTGGCTGTTGTGCCTGTGGCTGTTGTGCCTGTGGCTGTTGTGCCTGTGGCTGTTGTGCCTGTGGCTGTTGTGCCTGTGGCTGTTGTGCCTGTGGCTGTTGTGCCTGTGGCTGTTGTGCCTGTGGCTGTTGTGCCTGTGGCTGTTGTGCCTGTGGCAAGTGCTGTATCCCTGACGGGTGATGCCATGAAGTATGGTAGATTGAGATAGACTATACTAAAGAGATATAAAATAGAGAGGACTTGTGTCAAAATGGCGTAGAAAAACTGTGATTACATATCTCAGTGACGCTATCTAGTACAATATAGCAAAATTAGATCGACAATTGCAGACATTAAATAGTAAAAATGAAATAAGTTTATATGAATTATATTAAGCTATTGCTCTGTAGATGGCCAGTGTGGTCTATGTTGCCAAGTCCGATTTAATACCCCTAGTATAGACTAAATCGGGTAAATAAATATCGGTAAAAAAAAAAAAAACAATAAATATCGGGTAATAAGTGAATCTTGTCTGCTACAAACAGCAACACCTATTTTAGCATTATATTCGCTACTACATATGCAGGGTGACGCTAAGTAGAAACATAAAAACTGTGGTAGGGATCTTGGTTATTTCGATATAAAATTATCGATAATATTCAAAGAACTTATTGCGACGACATTTTTTCGTATTTTGGTAGTTTAAAACAAAAAATTAGGATGCAGAAAAATTATTACCAGTTGTAATATTTACAAGTTATATCAATAATTATTATGATCTAGTAATCCATGAGTCGACTGCTAAACATCCGGTTTTGAGTATGACTTCCACAGGAGACAATTATTTATGTGATGAATATAAAGTGTTTACCCAAGTCATAATATAACCAAGGTAATGTCTGGACTTTTGATGGACTGTGATGTCAATTGCAACACAAATCCTATCTAAATTTCTAGTGCTACATTATTTTTATCCGGAAACCTAAAATAACAAAAGCTTAGGTGAATGGATAGCACTTGTTCATTAAGTATGATTACGTTCAGAGTTAATAGATAATAAATAAACTTAAAACATAGCAATACTTAAACCAAGTATGTAGATACTTACTAAAATCACCATGAGATGACCGAAACCATGTTAACAGAAAATCCTTGTCGAATAGTTTAATATTGAGACTGAGCGATGGTTTGAATTACCCGTAACATATTTATTATTACGTTAACAGAAAATGTTTGGAAAGTTTTAATGATATTGTCAGAATTGACCGAGCGATGAGTTATTTTAACTGTTAGATATTTGTTAATCTAACAGAGAATGTTTGATAAATAGTAGATTTGAATAATATCGACAGGTTGACAACACTGGAACTTGTTTGAATCTCATAATCTCTGCTTATTGTTTCGAATCAGGAACTGTTCAGTCGGCGGTCGATGTCAAACGTTATTTTTTGTGAGACTGTAGACATATTTGTAGGTACTTCGAGAACGAAGTACATGTCAGTATGGCAGTGTTATATATAAAGGATATTATAGATTTATAAAGTAATTATAATGTGTTATATAATTGTCACTACAATGCGTATTGGGTAATGGCATATGCCATATTTGCTGCTAGAAGTACCTGATTTGACTAGATATTGTGATTTCATAAGACGAGGCTTAAATTATAAAAATCACCTTTAAATTATGAAATGTTGATTATTTAAGCATTGCGAATAAACAATTGTTATATTGATAAATTACCTTAAAGTGTTTACAAATGGATTTAACACATATGGTGTACTTTATTATGATTATGTTGTGGTACAGTGTGTTTTTATCCTAGCAATTGATATTAGATATGTTACTATAATTTTGAGTTCTCTTGAACTGTTACGTTATTGTTAATAAGAAACTTATTGATGGAATACGTTGATACCATTTCCAGGGAGTTTCTTGTCATTTCTGTAGTGTCAAAACTATTTGCACTATTTATTATGTTAATCGAAAAGTTTACTTCGAGAACGAAGTAATTATCAGAATGGCCGTGTTATATAAATATAACGAGTCATAATTCTAATAAAAGTATTGTATTGTGGATTGCTTAAGTTTAGTTGATTCCGAGGGTAGAATAACTTTTATAAAATTATAAAAACGGCTCGATGGTACTCTGAGAGTGGCATTTCCTATAAATACGGTGACTCGTCCCTTAGTAGTCAGTCTCCATCGAGCCGTCGGACCGAGCACACTACCAGTTAAGTATTCTGAATATTCGTTATAGGCACATAATTCTTATGTGCCTGGTCTTATGTAATTTATATTGCTGATGATTCTAAATATGTCCAGTGTGTAATGTTATAAGTAACTATGTACATAATGTTTCTCCTATAATGTTTGCTTTAATATTATTTAATTACCCCCACACTCTGCTATCCTAACACACGCATATCTGGGAACCAATAATGAGATTTTATTTTATTTTTTTCACGTTTTGTCTAAAGCAAAATGGCCGATATCGTCATGATTCTGTTTGACAATTTGCTATCGGACGCCTTTAGGTGCAACCCTACGTCTCTATCAGGTGTGAAAAAAAGTTTAGCATATTTAATTTTATATTTTTCTCTAATATCTAAAATATCGTTAAATTCAGATCTAAAATATCGTTAAATTCAGAGTTACTTAATATTCCAATTATCCTTTGAAGTTCTGACAGCAAAAGTAATACAGATTCTAATTTTATTATACCCTCTTGAATCGATTTTGATAGTATGATTACACATGTTATCCAAGTAAGCTAGTGCCTCTTTAGGGCGTAAGTTGCCCAGAATCTGATGCATCATTCGTTGGAATGTTGCTGGAGCATTTGCCAAACCGAAGGGCTTTCGATTAAATTCGAAATATGCCGTTTTGTGCCTATCCTGTTCTCCAATAGACACCTGGTAATATCCAGATGCCAAATCAAGAGCCGTGAATTAATATTACCAGCTAATGTATCGATCTGGTCATCTATCAGTGGTATTGGGTAATTTTCGCGTACAGTATTTTTGTTCCAAACCCTATAATCAATGCAAAGACGGTGATCGCCAGTTGAGTACAACTGAACTAGCAAAAGAGGGCACGGAAAGGCGTATTATATCGTTTTGAAATTCATCCACCATGTCCCTGACTATTTCTTTCTCTTTCACTGCCAGCCTGTAAGGTCTATATACTACAGGTGTGTTACAGTGCAGGTCAATGCTCAACTCACAAACAGAAGAATGTCCTAATTCAGAGAGTTTAAAAGCAAAGCAATGTCGATAGTAATCAACGAGCAGAGCAAATCATCAATTCCCCTTCGGCTTAATTCATTAGAAGTGTTTAAGTCTGAAGAACAAATTAAGTTCTTTTGTTGATCCTGCAGCTCAGATTCTGTTATACGTAGAACCTTTTTCTTATTTTCTCGATTAGCAATGATACCCCGTGCAATTATTACCTTTCAAGTGCTGAGGTACAAAATTCAGACTCTTTACAACAATTTGTCCGTAACCATCTTTGTTAAATTGATAAATTCCAGTTTAGAACAAATTAAAAAAGAAGTTATCTTTGCTGTGCAGGTTTCCCTCAAGGTCACTAGCGAATTTGGGTTCCGTATACACTTCTAAAATTGCCCAACCTATTAACTGGATATCTTTACAGGTGAAAATTTGCACCTTTTGGAATGATACTCAATAGAGTATCATTGAGATGATTTTGCAAAATTTTTTTTGGATTAGTATATCCTATATATATATATATATATATATATATGGTTTGACCTGTCATAAGGGGAACTTCAGCCTTGATGCATCAATTTCAACTAGAGTATTGACCTTACCCAATGTATTTACAACGGAATTACCGGACCCTCCGAGTATAGGCAGATCTGTAGTTTTTATTCCAATATTTTCTAATTTGGTTAATTCCGATTGCTTGATCATCGAGCATTCACTACCAAGATCAACAAAAGAATTCATTTCCACGTTGTTAATACGCACAGTTTTTAGAATATTTATTTGAAATGGTGCCACTGATGTCTACCTGGTTAATCGAATTTTGGGTCGGGGTTATTTTCGAAAAGCAATTTTTCGCCTCGTGACCAATTCTCATATACTTATTACACCTTTTGATTGGTAGAGTACAATGACCTACTAATGCCCTTCCATTTGCAGTTATTGCAACGAAGGACTCTGTCTTAGGCAAGAAACAGGTTGGCATTTTGTATTCGATTTACGATCAGAAGTATGTTTACAACTTTTAGAATTTCAAATAAGTAAGCAATTTATCTAAGTTCTCATACTGAGCCGCTTCTGCGCCTAACCTAACAGCGCGGTGGTCTATGCCATGTAAAATACTTTTAGAATTTCTTAAATAAGTAAGCAATTTATCTAAGTTCTCATACTGAGCCGCTTCTGCGCCTAACCTAACAGCGCGATCGTCTATGCCATGAAAAATACATTCTACCGCTTGCTTCCCACCTATACCACATCGGTTAATAAGCGTAATTTTCTCAAAAAGAAATATTCTAGGGAGTCTCTGTAACGCGCCTAGTTAGCATATTTGTTAACATTTGCCTGTAGTTCTCTTCAGAGGGAAAAGCCGTTATTAATTTTGTCTGCCATTCATCTCGAGAAAAAAAAGCAACGATGGTAATCCTTCATACCAACGTTTTGCTATGCCTTGAAGTTTAGGCAGTGCATAATGCAGTTTGTTTTTCGGTCCATGAATATATCACAGCGCACTCATTCACCTTGTGCAACCACATACTCATGGTTTGGTATTGTTCATAGAACCTATGCGCTTTCATGACCCGGGGGCAAGAGACCTCAATGCCTGCACTAAAGTAATGAAGTCACCACCGCTTCTGCTAGAAGCAGCAGTGATACCTGTAGTTTCTTGTAATGGCGCTGGGAGATATTGCACGTTGCGGTTCGTGCAGTGTTGAGGAGTCCTGCGGCGCTGGCTGCTGCGGCGCCGGCTGCTGCGCGTCCGGCTGCTGCGCGGCCGGCTGCTGCGGCGCTGGCTGCTACGGCGCTGGCTGCTGCGGCGCCGGCTGCTGCGGCGCCGGCTGCTGCGGCGCTGGCTGCTGCGGTGCCGGACGCTGCGGCGCCGGCTGCTGCGGCGCCGGCTGCTGCGGCGGCGCTGCTGCGGCGCCGGCTGCTGGCGCCGGCTGCTGCGGCGCCGGCTGCTGCGCGGCCGGCTGCTGCGGCGCTGGCTGCAGCGCGGCCGGCTGCTCCGGCTGCTCCGCGGCCGGCTGCTGCAGCGCTGGCTGGAGCGCCGCTGGCTGGAGCGCGCCGCTGGCTGGAGCGCGCCGCTGGCTGGAGCGCGCCGCTGGCTCTTGTGCAGAGGGCTGCGCGATCGACTGTTCCGATCTTGTGATTGTCGCTCCATTGGAGAGACAAGTATTCTTTGATTATCCATGTTTCTCGATCGAAAACAATATTGCTCTAAGAACCAACTTTACCTAAATTTTGAGAAGTGCTCTGTTATCACGTATACACGAAATCGTAAACCTATAGACTATAATTATCGTATAAATGACAATCGCCTTAATCGAGTCTATTCGATTCGCGATTTGGGTGTTTTAATTGACTCGCAACTTTCGTTTAACTTACATATTGATAATATAATTAAGAAATCGTATCGACAGCTTGGCTTCATTACAAGGATCTCCAAGCCGTTTAAACGAGCTTGTACCTTAAAACTGCTTTACTTTAGTTTCGTGCGTTCTATCTTGGATTTTGCATGTATTATCTGGAACCCATTCTATGCATGTCATTCTTCTCGAATTGCAAAATTCAAAAGAAATTTGTCAGAAGTCTAGACTATCGTTGCAACCACCCTCATATATCTTACGAGACCTCGTTGAAACGTTATGGATTATCTTTGCTCTCCGACCGAAGAAAATTTTTTGATCAAACGTTTCTTTTCAAAATCATCAATAGTCACATTGATTCACCCTCGCTATTAGAAAAAATATGTCTAAGAGTACCCCGATGTAATTCTCGCTTACGAACATTGTTTTCCGTGCCCTCTTATAGAACCATATACACTAGTAACAATTTTTTTAAGCGCAGTGTTAGCACTTATAATGAGGAATTTAATGACTTGGACATTTTTAACACTAGTTTATGTGTCTATAAATCTAAAATTAAGAACAAATATCAAATATTGTAAACTTTAGCAGTAAAATACCCATATCGGATACATTTTGAACCCTCATTTGTGTATTGCCATGTTGTTGTAGGGCTCTTCTGTTGTTTCTTTTTCTTTTGTTACTATTAATATTTTTAACTTTACTTACAACTACAGAACAGGCTGTTATAATATTAATGTTATGGAACTCTAAGTCCATATGTATCTAATTGAATTGTAATCATTGATTTGTAAGAGACTGTTTGTTTCCTAAATAAAATAAAATAAAAAATAAAATAAAAAGAAAAAAAATACACATTAGTACGAGTAATTTATCCCACTTCTGATATGTCAAAATAAATAAAAAAAATAAGAGAATGATTTATATAAACCATGTTTTATTCATCACAAACATAAATTAGACATTAATTACAACAATTTTATCATAATAACACATTAATATTATCAATAAATACAGTGATTTACATTTATATTACAATAATAAATAGTATAAGTTTTAACTTACTCAATATTAGGAGACGTTACCTCTGCGAGCGTTACACAAGAACTAAACTTGCAATGATGGTGGCATGCCTTTTATACCGTAAAAGGTGGCGTGATGCCTCATGCCATCATTGGAAGTTTCACAGTTACCCTACTAAGAAGTTATTTTTGCAGCTAAATTACGATTATTAAGGAATTAATTGAGGACAATATTTTGTAATTATGTAGAACCAAACAATGTGGTATGAACAAACATAATATGAAGAAAACGACAAGTGTTAACATATCTTATAACGAGTATTTGCGTAGACGTGCTTACAATAGTGAAAAAACCGTCAAAATACACAAAAGTTTACCTATAAACATAAATAACTCGCAAAGTAAAGCGGCGACAAACTGTTTTTTAATTGTTACTTGGACCGCCTCACCGAGTAGAAGAAGATAGAAGAAGTACCATATTTTTACCACACGTGCGCGCGAAAAAACAAGGGAAAGCCCTCCGACAATGGAAAACGTGGCCCCCATTTTTGGGGCTAAAAAGTGCATGTGACAATTCCACAAGACGCAGAACGGTACCTGGACCCCAAAGGTACCTTAAATATTAAGAATAAGTGAAGTGGAAACATATTAATTTACAAAACAAATTTAAAAACATTGTGCGGCTGTGAAACTGACACTGTTTTGCCTCATCCCGGATATACCAGAAATTCAGCGACAACCTGGTCTGGAATTTTGCTGGAAGGTGACCAGAACGACACACAACTCGGATTAAGGGTTGTGAAATTTTTTAAATCAAAAGCGGAAATCTAGTAGTTAAATATTAGTGACTTTAAAATTTTTCCCCGACTGCAAAATAAGTTGGTCCGGAGCACCAAACGAAGGCAATAAATAGTGTGTTTAGTTATAGATTTTAATTAGATATAAGTTGAAAAACTAGCCTAGAGGTATCGGCAATTGTGTACAAAAATTTGGGGAGAATCCGTCAACTGGTTTAAGAGTTACGGCAATTACCATCAGGCAGGATTGCGGTCAAGCGCTGGTTTATAATATGTAAAAAAAAAAAAAAAAAAATCCAAATTGGGGTCTTACCCTCGATTCCCATACGTGCACGGAAATTGGAGCAGCTGTGGCTCCTGAACGGAAAGTCGCACAGGGAGAATAATAGAGGGAAGGTCATTTTTGTTACCTAAATAGAATCTCCCCACAAGTTTACCCATCTTGAGAACTTGTTTAAAAATTGTCTATGTAACAAACTACAAGTGTAGCCACAAAAAAATAACAACTAATATTTACCTGCACAACATTTACCCAAGTTATAACTTTGTATGCCGGTGACGCATTTTGACGCTGTTTTCAGCTAATTTCATTGTTTTTTTATATATCTGTAACGTTCCCGCTAGGGATAATTGACATTGTCGCGGAAATTAGAGTATTACGCGGGACTCCACATAGAAAAAATACACACATAAAATTTTACATTTTTATTTAAAAATTTCCGGCTAAATCTAACTTTCTAGTTATTATAAATTGTACCTGCCTTACCTGTATTCGTGTGCGCGTTCGCGTGCTGGAGTCCCGTTTGGTAGTTGTATTTCAAGGTTTTAACGCATTTTTCGGTCAAAATTTAAGTTTTTGCAGTATAATTTCAGTTTATTCTTCAGCGTAAATTCCAAAACCCTCATATATAACTAACCCCGTCTAAGTTTATTTTATTGTGTGGAGGATTTTGCTGAGATTTGCTCATTCTGCGTTAATTAGCGCCTCTGAAGGCATTTGATTACATCTTCTAATGACGTGACCGAGTCTTCCTTTACAAGGCTCGTATTCTATTCTAGACCTTTGTTTCTGCTTTCGCACCGCCAATGCTTCCGTATCCCTGTAAAGGGGGGATCCCTTTACAGGGATACGGAAGCATTGGCGGTGTCCCTGACTGAACAATTTTCACCTACGAACCTAACGTTCACCAAGGCCACCACAATGTACCGCACACCGGTAAGGACAGGCGAAAGCTCACCAGGTTCCAAGGGCTCGCCACGCTCCATTGAGATGGCTGGACCCTCTCTTCCCAGTGTGAGGCGAAGTGTCGTGGAATGGGAGACCGGGAAAACTGAGCTTCAAGCCAAGGCCCCCGCCAACCCAAAGCGCGACGCCACACCACCTGTTCCAATGACTCTGGAGAAGCGGCGAGCATCTGGACAGGTCACTAGGTCACCTAAGGAGCTAGAGTCGAGGTTCCCCAGTTTCACAGCGGAGGCGAGAGCTTGCCTGAATAAGGCCAAGCTGCATTTAGGCAACTCTCGCAATCTCAAGACTGAGATAAGGACTGGGGTTACCGAAGCCATAAACCGGCTCTACGAACTGGTGAAGGAGTCGGAACGCAGAAAGGCTCCTACTGTGCCTGCGCCCGCGGTCGCGCCTGTGGCTGCACCCGCGGTTGCCCCTGCGGTCATGCCTGTGGCCGCACCTGCCGTCACATCGGTGGTCACTCCACCAAACCCGACCACATATCCGACAGAGCTGATGGAGACCCTTGTGGCAGGCCTCAAGGAGCACAGAAAGGCACTGCAAGAATGTCAGCAGCACACACAGACTCTGTCGGAGCAAGTTCGGCAGGCCCCTTACTGCGCCCCAAGCCAGAGCCCGACTTTCGCGCAAATGGCCGCCATCCTGAAGCAGACCATCCCGGAACCTCTTCACTCGGTAGTAGTATCATCAGGGATGTCCTCTCCTGCCACACGGATGCAGAGCTGCTGCAGTCCCTGCAGCGGCAAAACACCCGTCTGTTCGGGGACATACCTGCAGGGGAGCTGAGGTTGGGGGTGAAGTACCGTCGCAAGGCGAGGAACCCCCATATGTGCCACGTGATCCTGCAGGTGTCCCCTCCTGTGTGGCAGATGCTGACGTTGGCGGGTCGCGTGCACATTGACCTGCAGCGGGTGCGAGTGCTGGACCAGTCACCGCTGGTACAGTGCACTCGCTGTCTGTGCTTTGGACATAGCCGGAAGCTGTGCACGAGGCCCGCTGACCTCTGCGTTCACTGTGGAGACCCTCATATGCGGGCGGACTGCCCATCGTGGCTGGCATCGGAGACTCCAAGGTGTCACAACTGCCTGGCAGCCAAGCTGAACAGAGTCGACCACAACGCCTTCGACATCTTGTGCCCGCTTCGCATCAAGTGGGATGCATTGGCGCGTCTGTCGGTGGCGTACTGCTAAGATGCTGCCAGCATCACATAGGTTTAAGAAATACAACGGTGTTCACGTCAAAGGAGAAAATTGTAGTCAATTTCTTATGAAATTGACCCAATTGAAAACTGGCTCCAAAATAACCTCTTCCCAGCGTGTCAAAACTTGCATACCGTTGTGGTCTAAAGAACTCGCCGAAGTTAAAATAAGAAAAAAATTAGCACTTGTGAGTCTGTCTCAAACTAAACAAATATATATTAAAACCATAGGAAATAAGTATGTAATAGGTAAAATTGAAAATAATTAGGATTAAAAATGATATATTAAAATGATATATTATAATATATTTATAATATTTGATATATTATAATATATCAAATAGTCATAGTGTAGTAGTAGATATATTAAAGTAGCCATTATGTAATGTACTAAAATAATGATATGTAATATATTAGGAAATATTTAAGGTTATATAAAAGGAACTCTAAAAAATTATAAAATCAAAAAAGAAAGAAAAAATAATAAAAATATGTTTTAAAAAAGTTAATTTTTAAGATTTATGTTAAGTAGAAATTTAGTTGAAGACTCATTAGGTTAGTTAGTTATTAATGTAAAATATATAATACAGCGATTAGTTGAATTGTGGCGACGTATAATGGAAATTCTTCACCATTGCTTGACAGTTGTCAGACACTAAAAACTAAAAGTTCGACCGCGGACAGAACAGACCGAGTGACAAGGGCTCTGATCACGTCAGAGGAACACTAAGCAAAGACAGGAGTGGGTGGTATGGTTTTAGCCGGTAAGAGTCCGGCACTACCCAGACTGGTTCATTAGTGAGGCAGTCTGGGCGTCCATGAGGATTTCCCACTCCTGCCAAATTAATAATAATAATAATAATAAAAAAACATTTTAACGGTCAATATCATCGACATTCAGACAGAAACTGTAATTAAAACTTTGGCATGTTATTGAGTTTTGTGAAATATTGAATCCATGCATAAGATTCTGCAATACTAAATCGATACCATAATAGTTACAAATAAATTGTATCAATCGATCCGTCAATATTTTGAGTACCTACATACACATCTCTACTCAAAGAATACCGCCAGTGCACCTGTGTACCTATTAAGTATTATGAAATAAAAATCATAAATAATTTTACATTTACTTCGAATAAATATGAATTATTATCAGTTTCGCGTAAACTTTGCTTCCGTAAAGACGTTTAGTGTTTTGTGTGATCAATTCGTTTTCTAACGTAATTTAAAATGCTGATGTGTTTGGATGTGAGTGAGGCTCGTAGAGACTGTGAGATCCGTTTTGTACCCCGGTCCCGTGTGATTGTGCGTTATAACGTCTGTAAAATCGCGACTACGTAACCCGCAGTGTTATTGAAACTCATCTAGGGAGACCACGCATCCACGATCCGGATAGTGAAAAGTAGGTGCTCGAATTATTCAACGAGGACCCCACTGTGACATGAGAGCTTGGCACTAACCATATGCAAGTGTGGAAGGTCATGCATGAGGTCAAGTGAGTTCATGACCTATCGGCACCGCTACGGTTAAGCGCGTGACCGCGTGATATCCCTCGTCGCCTGCGCCGCCCAGTGTTGCCTTGTAAGCTACCTGTTTTTGCGAAATCTTCGCAAAAACAGTTATATAAAACAGTTGTAGGTGTATTATATTTCATATAATATAATGAATATATGTTTTGTAGGGGGTATTATTTTTAGGTTTAGCCAGGTTTTGTATGCATTAGTACAATCAGTTATCGATACCTAACAACACCTTCACGGATCGGACAGGGTTTTCTTAACATATTGTATAAGATGACGTCCGCCATCTTGGATGTCAAAAAGGATGGCTTTTTCGTAACAAGCACCCCGATTAAGTATACTTAAAATTGACACCCATTTTAAAGTATAAAAAAATTACGTTCGCCATCTTGGATGTCAAAAAGGACGGCTTTTTCGTAACAAGCACCCCAATTATACTTAAAATTGACACCCATTTTAAATTATAAAAAACGACGTCCGCCAACTTGGATTTCAATAAGGTGTTACGGGCTAGGGGTACTAAAACGCCGGTTAAGGGTTACGAAGTTCATTGATGACGAAGGTACAGTTGGTAGTACGCAATGACAAGTAGAATGTAGCTGACGTGGCACCGAATTTTCCCTTACGTCCACGAAGTCCGTGTCGTAAACACACAATAACACTACACATGTTACTTCACGTAGTACTCAAAGTTCTGGTTACAGTTGTCGCAGTAGGTATTCTCAAAGATCGGTTCTTAACTGTTGCTGTTTTCGTATCGATAATCGAGTGCAGTCTGACTCTCCGCTTTTTTTTTTGATATGGCATCTCGTAGGTGGCCATTAAAGGCCGTAACTACTTAACCAGACTTTCCTGTGGATGCCTTAATTAAAATTAAAGCCTCCAGCCAGGGGCACTTTAAACTAAATTTAAATTAAGCGACTACGCACTAAGGGTACCCCCTGTGGGGTACGAACCTGCGCTGGCGTCACGGCGCTATATATAGTTCAGCTGATCGAACATTCCAGATTCGTCTAGACGTAATAATAATAGCGCATAACTTTGAGTACATTCAGTAAGTACCTACGGTAATTCCCGGAAAAGGGTTTCTAGAAATTTTGATGTCGACACTTCGTTAACAATAGTTATGAAACCTATACCATTCGATAGGCCGCCCTAGGTCTAGTAATGCGTTTTTATATTGTAACTTTCTAATACCTAGATCTCGAGATATAGCACTTAAAATTTATGTACTGCATGTCACGCAATATTGAACCTTATGCCATTGACATAAGGTACATTCGTAACAAAGGATAAATTTTTTCATTCATTTACATCAGTCAACAACAACAACATTCATTGTGTAACACACCATCAGTAGCAGTGGGTATCATTCTGACAGGTCAACAACATTCATTGTGTAACACCATCAGTAGCAGTGGGTATCATTCTGACAGGTCAACAACATTCATTGTGTAACACCATCAGTAGCAGTGGGTATCATTCTGACAGGTCAACAACATTCATTGTGTAACACCATCAGTAGCAGTGGGTATCATTCTGACAGGTCAACAACATTCATTGTGTAACACACCATCAGTAGCAGTGGGTATCATTCTGACAGGTCAACAACATTCATTGTGTAACACCATCAGTAGCAGTGGGTATCATTCTGACAGGTCAACAACATTCATTGTGTAACACACCATCAGTAGCAGTGGGTATCATTCTGACAGGTCAACAACATTCATTGTGTAACACCATCAGTAGCAGTGGGTATCATTCTGACAGGTCAACAACATTCATTGTGTAACACCATCAGTAGCAGTGGGTATCATTCTGACAGGTCAACAACATTCATTGTGTAACACCATCAGTAGCAGTGGGTATCATTCTGACAGGTCAACAACATTCATTGTGTAACACCATCAGTAGCAGTGGGTATCATTCTGACAGGTCAACAACATTCATTGTGTTACACACCATCAGTAGCAGTGGGTATCATTCTGACAGGTCAACAACATTCATTGTCTAACACCATCAGTAGCAGTGGGTATCATTCTGACAGGTCAACAACATTCATTGTGTAACACCATCAGTAGCAGTGGATATCATTCTGACAGGTCAACAACATTCATTGTGTACCACACCATCAGTAGCAGTGGATATCATTCTGACAGGTCAACAACATTCATTGTGTAACTGTTAGTGTGAGTGGGAACGCAACCAAATTAGTTTTGTTTTAGGGCGCGTGTGGCGCCTCTGTAGCTTACTTAGCTGTCGTCTCTTCCCGTTCTTTTTGTCCACGTTGAATCATATATACCTATTAAAACTCTGATTAAAATTATAATACAGTTTAATTATTTACCACAACCACGCATTATATTCCTTTATGGTAGCAGAGCGTGGTTCAGGTGTGGTACAGTGGAAATATCAGAGAAGAACTTCAATCAGTAAAAATTGTCGGTGCAATTTGAATTTGAGGTTAAGAAAATTACGATCACGGTGAAAATTTCTTATTTTGTTAAAGAAATCCGGCAAGATGGGTTCCAATATGTTTAATTTAGAGAAACTGGTCGGAAGAGAAAACTTTGCAACGTGGAAGTTCAGTATGAAAACATATTTGGAACACGAGGATTTGTGGTGTTGTGTCGAACGCCCCGATGACAAACCCGTGGATTCTGCTAAAGACATCAAGGCAAAGTCGAAGCTTATATTGTTGTTGGACCCACAGAATTACGTACATGTTCAGGAATGCAAAACTGCAAAACAAATATGGGAGAATTTACAAAAGGCTTTTGATGACAATGGCTTAACTAGAAGAGTGGGTCTACTCAAAGATCTTATAAACACTACACTGGAGTCGAGCAATAGTGTTGAAGACTACGTGAGTAAAATCATGAACACTGCACACAAACTGCGCAATATTGGTTTTGATGTCAATGATGAGTGGCTTGGTACTTTGATGTTGGCAGGCTTACCAGACGAATACAAGCCAGGATAATGGGATTAGAGAGTTCTGGTATTCAAATAAGTGCTGACGCAGTGAAATCTAAACTCATACAAGAGATTAACACATCAAAGTCAACAGCTTTCTATACAAACACTAAGAAGACTAATAATGATGCGCAGTCGGTGAAATCAAAGGGACCAAGGTGTTACAACTGTAACAAGATTGGCCATTTTGCCAAAAATTGCAGACGGCCCAAGAAACAATCTGCAAACAAAGGAGAGAGCTCCAATTTTGTAGCAGCATTTTCAGTGACCATCAAAGAGAACACCTGTGATAATAAGTGGTTTCTTGACTCAGACGCATCCACTCATATGACATGCAGAGAGGATTGGATTTACAATGTCACCGAGCCATCTATAAAGAGTGTTACTGTAGCTAACAGAGAGCCATTAGCTGTGAAGGGAGTTGGTTGTGTTGATATACACACAGGTCAAGATAAAGTGATACAAGTTAACAATGTTTTGTATGTTCCAGGACTAGCTGCCAATCTACTTTCAGTTAGCACCATTGTGAGCAAGGGACACAAGGTTACTTTCAATGACAAGGGTTGTGAAGTTCGAAATGGAAAGGACGAGGTTGTAACCACTGCAACATTGACCAACAAGTTATATGTCATAGATACCAGTAAAGAAGTTGTACATTTAGCCTCCAGTTCACAGAATGGTAACGACACTTACCTGTGGCACCTGCGAATGGGCCATTTGAACATACCAGATGTGAAGAAGCTACCCAGTTGTACTGATGGTGTGACTCTGACTCAGGAACAAAGTAATGTCACATGCATTCACTGTATGGAAGGTAGGCAAGCAAGGACGCCATTCAAAAATGTTGGTTCTAGAGCTACAAGACCACTGGAACTAATACATTCTGACTTGTGTGGCCCCATGGAGAATTCTTCATTCGGAGGTATGAAATACTTTATCACTTATATGACTTATACGACTACACACGAATGGTCTTTGTGTATTTTCTGAAAGATAAGTTAAATATTTTAGATACATTTAAAGATTTCAAATTGAAAGTGGAGAATGAATTAAATCATAAGATAACAACACTTCGTACTGATAATGGCACCGAATATTGCAATGTAAACTTTGAAAAGTACTTATCTAATCATGGTATAATCCATCAGACCTCTACTCCATATACTCCACAGCAGAATGGCATAGCGGAAAGAATGAACAGCACTTTAGTCGAACGAGCACGGTGTATGCTGTTCTATGCTAACCTAGAGAAGAAATACTGGGCCGAAGCTCTGGCAACAGCTGCATATATTGTAAATCGTTCCCCGACAAAGTCACTACAAGGTAAAACCCCATATGAAATGTGGAAAGGTAAGAAACCTGATTTATCTCATATGAAAATATTTGGCTCTGAAGCTATGGTTCTTACACCAAAAGAAAAACGTAAAAAATGGGATAAGAAGTCAGTAAAAATGATATTTGTGGGCTATTGTGATAATACAAAAGGATATCGTTTTATGGACCCTAAATCACACAAAGTTGTCAGGAGTAGAGATGTTGCCTTCATTGAAAACTGTGATAAGATTGGCAGTGTACCAATTAATTGTAAAACTTATGTTCCAGTAAAAGACAGTCAAGCAGCCACTACCAGCTCCGGTTCACAAGAGAGTATAGGCTTGGGCAGTCAGAAAGACAAAATGAACGAGGAGTTACCCACTTTTGCACCTGTGATGTCCGGTGAAGACTTACATACACAAGGTGAAAATGAGGACTCAAGTGAGTATGAAACTGATGACCCTGATGAAACTTACCATCCTCCATATCCTATTAAACAAGATTATCACAGTAATATAACATTGAGGCCAAGAAAATCACAAAATAAGCGAAAAGAGGACAAAATGGGCTTATTGTGTTTATATACTAATATAACTGACCCTCAGACTGTCGAGGAAGCACTCACTTCTCCACAAGCTACAGATTGGAAGAAGGCTATGGACGAGGAATACTCTTCCTTGATGAGAAATAAAACATGGACGTTGACTGACTTGCCCCCAGGTAAAAAGGCTCTTCCATATAAATGGGTTTTTAAAGTAAAAACAGATCAGATAGGAAATGTTATGAGATATAAGGCCAGGCTTGTCATAAAGGGGTATGCACAAAGATGGGGCACAGATTATGAAGAGACATACTCACCAGTGGTCCGGTATACAACTATACGCTATTTATTTGCCTTAGCAGCTAGATATGGGCTGGCAATAGATCAGATGGATGCTGTATCTGCCTTTTTGCAAGGGGAGATTGATAGAGATATTTATATGCAACAGCCTGAAGAGTATAAGCAAGGATCACAGGTATGCATGCTACAAAAGTCTATCTATGGACTCAAGCAAGCCAGCAGACTCTGGAACCTGAAATTAAGTTCAGTGCTGCATGAACTAGGCATGATTCAATCTAAAACAGATACTTGTGTCTATTATAATGTTAAAAAAAATACTTTTATAGCCATCTGGGTGGATGACTTAATTCTGTTCACTTCTGATGAAAGCACCAAAAATGTTTTCAAGGAGGCATTGAAACAACATTTTGATATGAAAGATATTGGTCCAGCAAGTCAATGTGTTGGTCTACATATTACTAGAGATGGGGATAAAGTGTTACTGGATCAAGAGAAATACATAAATTAAATATTAACAAGATTCAGAATGTCAGACTGTAAACCCGTGAAAACACCTTGTGAAGCTGGTATGAAATTTGGTGGTAAAAACGAGGAAGAAACAATCCTGTCTGACTGTCCATACCAAGAGGCTATTGGCTCCTTGCTATATGTAGCTCAAGGTACACGACCTGATATAGCATTTGCAGTTAACACTCTTAGCAGATTTAATAGAAATCCTACAGCGGCACACTGGAATCAGTGAAACGAATTTTCAGATACCTGCAAGGTACCAAAGGCCTGAAGCTGATATACACCAAAGATGGTAATGAGGAAATCACAGGTTATTGTGATGCTGACTGGGCGAGCGATACGCGCGACAGAAAGTCATGCACGGGTTACATATTTTTGTTACAGGGTGGTGCTATATCTTGGCGATCCCAAAAGCAGCAGACTGTGGCACTATCCACGGCTGAGGCGGAGTACATGTCGATGTCGTCGGCGGCGCAGGAGGCGCTGTGGCTCCAACAACTACATGCTGAACTCGGGCAAGAAGAGAACAAACCACTCGTAATTTTTAGTGATAACCAAAGTGCTATTAAATTGTCTAATAATGATTGTTATTTGCCTAGGTCACGCCATATTGACATTCGTTATCATTTTCTCAAAGACCATGTTAACAATTTAAGTATAAAATTTTCTTATGTTAAGGGTGAGAAAATGATTGCTGACAATTTGACTAAAGGCACTACTGTTGAAAAACATTTATATTGTATAACAAAGATGGGGTTGCGTCCCAAGGGAGGGTGTTAGTGTGAGTGGGAACGCAACCAAATTAGTTTTGTTTTAGGGCGCGTGTGGCGCCTCTGTAGCTTACTTAGCTGTCGTCTCTTCCCGTTCTTTTTGTCCACGTTGAATCATATATACCTATTAAAACTCTGATTAAAATTATAATACAGTTCAATTATTTACCACAACCACGCATTATATTCCTTTAGTAACACACCATCAGTAGCAGCGGGTATCATTGTGACAGGTCAACAACATTCATTGTCTAACACCATCAGTAGCAGTGGGTATCATTCTGACAGGTCAACAACATTCATTGTGTAACACACCATCAGTAGCAGTGGGTATCATTCTGACAGGTCAACAACATTCATTGTGTAACACCATCAGTAGCAGTGGGTATCATTCTGACAGGTCAACAACATTCATTGTGTAACACCATCAGTAGCAGTGGGTATCATTCTGACAGGTCAACAATATTCATTGTGTAACACACCATCAGTAGCAGTGGGTATCATTCTGACAGGTCAACAACATTCATTGTGTAACACCATCAGTAGCAGTGGGTATCATTCTGACAGGTCAACAACATTCATTGTGTAACACACCATCAGTAGCAGTGGGTATCATTCTGACAGGTCAACAACATTCATTGTGTAACACCATCAGTAGCAGTGGGTATCATTCTGACAGGTCAACAACATTCATTGTGTAACACCATCAGTAGCAGTGGGTATCATTCTGACAGGTCAACAACATTCATTGTGTACACCATCAGTAGCAGTGGGTATCATTCTGACAGGTCAACAACATTCATTGTGTAACACCATCAGTAGCAGTGGGTATCATTCTGACAGGTCAACAACATTCATTGTGTAACACACCATCAGTAGCAGTGGGTATCATTCTGACAGGTCAACAACATTCATTGTGTAACACCATCAGTAGCAGTGGGTATCATTCTGACAGGTCAACAACATTCATTGTGTAACACACCATCAGTAGCAGTGGGTATCATTCTGACAGGTCAACAACATTCATTGTGTAACACCATCAGTAGCAGTGGGTATCATTCTGACAGGTCAACAACATTCATTGTGTAACACACCATCAGTAGCAGTGGGTATCATTCTGACAGGTCAACAACATTCATTGTGTAACACCATCAGTAGCAGTGGGTATCATTCTGACAGGTCAACAACATTCATTGTGTAACACCATCAGTAGCAGTGGGTATCATTCTGACAGGTCAACAACATTCATTGTGTAACACCATCAGTAGCAGTGGGTATCATTCTGACAGGTCAACAACATTCATTGTGTAACACCATCAGTAGCAGTGGGTATCATTCTGACAGGTCAACAACATTCATTGTGTAACACACCATCAGTAGCAGTGTGTATCATTCTGACAGGTCAACAACATTCATTGTGTAACACCATCAGTAGCAGTGGGTATCATTCTGACAGGTCAACAACATTCATTGTGTAACACCATCAGTAGCAGTGGGTATCATTCTGACAGGTCAACAACATTCATTGTGTAACACCATCAGTAGCAGTGGGTATCATTCTGACAGGTCAACAACATTCATTGCGTTATTTACGTTGTTGAGCCAGTTGAGACACATTTTTCAAAATGATTCCAATTGATAGTAAGTAACAGTCATCATCATCTCAGCGTCAATCCCACTCGCATCCGCAGCTTTTTCAGCTTTGGAGTCTGGGGTCTGCTTTACCAGTCTAATTGCTGATTTTGGCTAAACTTCGACATTTTCGGTGAAGCGACTGCCGTCTGACCTCCACAACCCGAAGGCGATGTCGAAGCATGGCCGTTAGACAAATTGTTAGACTTTTGAGGGCTCCAACAACCCGTAACGACTGCCACTAGATGTTGGTTCATAGGTGATAGTAAGTAGCAGTATGTTACGCAATAAAAGTGCAGGATCGAGTATCGAGGAGACCTATTAACTTTATCATCACGTGAATTGTCATCATTAAAATTCCTACGTTGCATTTTTGAGTAAGTAGGTAAAACCTTTGTGGCAGACGGACAAACAAGTGATGGATACCAGTTCAGATACCTAAGTTCCGTTTGTTTTTGAAGTTCGGCACAAATCAGGAAAAAAGAGGTCAGTAAATTCGTAAACGGTAGATACAGTGGGTACTCCCTACCTACCTAGAACATCTGCATCAAGAGGCGTGCAACGTGTCATTACATTAACGAGTAAGTCCGTGTTAGTATCGTGTCTGACGGACTGCGGGCTCGGCAGCGCGCCGCTGTGGAGCGTGAGAGCCGAGAGGTCGCAGCACTCGCGCCTTACGTAACGCTCGTCCGGCACGCGCCTGCGCGAGCGGACCGCGCGCCTCCCGCGTGCGGCAGTGAGCCGCGCCGCCTCCGCCGCACCGCCAGCCGCGCCCCGCCCCGCGCCACCGAGCGACCAACTGCAGCGTCGGAAGTGCGCGCTCCTCGGTCCCGCGTCCGATGCGCCGCCGGACAGCGAGGTAGGTGCTGCTGCCGCGCCGAGCCGTCTGGCGAGTGGCGAGCGGAGCCCCGTGCGGCGGGCTCGTCGGTCGGCCCAGTAGGACGTTCGATCGCGTGTGCGGTGCATAGTGTCGTGTGACGTCGGTCGTATCGAGCGGTGCTCGCGCTGGAGCCGTGCAGAGCGCGTGGGGCGAGCGGCTCCTAAGTGGATTAACGCCGAGGCCCTGGGTCCCGTTCGACCGCGGCGGTTAGCAGTGCTGCGGCCGCTCGAGTCCGCTGGATGGTCACTCGAACACGTAAACAATAATATCGATCTCGTCTGCTACCAACAGCGTTGTATCTTTATGCTCAATTTTTATTACCTGTACTTAGGTAACATTTCGAAGTAGCTTGGTATTGAGAGTTCCCACAAAGAAACACAAACCATTCGCTAAACTAATGAAATCTGTAAGAGTATTGATTACACAGGTCCCTACAGGAGTACGATGTCAGATGTCAGTGCATGACTCGACTCTAGGTACGTCGATAGTCACCAGGAAGCAAGCATTAACCCCTTTATTCATAAACGTTGCTTAAAGTTAAGTAGTCTTTAGCGATTCTTATTCTCGAACCATACATTTTTGACCTTTTAACGTCGCTTAACTTTAATCATCGTTTATAAATAAACACCAGTGTTTAAGGGGTTTATTCGGGGTATATATTATGATTAAAGTTAAGTGATATGCAAACGTCTAAAATGTAGGTACCTATGGTTAAACAATCGCTAATCACTAGTTAACGTTTATGAATAAGGGCCTAAATGTTTTAATTAGAGAAGTGAAGATATTCCGTGCGAGTAGGGACACCGGGTGGTAATTTCACAAAGGTGATACTTTCTGTAATAAAGGAGATATTAAAATTTAAACGATTTATTTATATTATTTAACTTTATTTACCTTTATAACTTTATGTGTTGCGTATTTCCGCAAGAAGTTCAAAGTTTCCCGACAAATAATTATGGAAATCTTCACAGGCCATGTTTTGAAGTTGTTTTGAGATACAATTAAAGACTTATGACACTGTACACCATTGCAGCCATGCACGATACGAAATTTATGATTTATAGTACAAAGGAGAACCTACAGCAAATAAGGGAAGAGAAAAAGTGTGAGTAGGAAAAGCAGGACATGTCCTCCTGTTGGATACCATCTGGCACCCCTTCGCACGAGTGATGTTGGTGTCACATGTCGATAGTGAAACAACATGAGAGACTGAAGTTGCAGCGCATACCGAGGTGGTGACTGTCCTGGCACCCATGGTGTCTGCCGAAACCATCAGATAAATTAGGCTTCGCTTTGGTCACATTTGAACTTTTCATAGGTAGCGACATCTTGTCGCAGTTGAGGTTCGAACGATTCCCGTAGCTTTTGAACTTACTACTACTTGATTTTATCTCTAGAAATTACATGCTCAAGCTTTTGACAGGTATAAGTTTTATTGTTAGTGGGAGATAAGTAGTCAAAACTAAAGTAGGTACGAGCCCCCATTATATCACATGCCACGTGTTGTCAATGTGCTGCAACTGATTGGTGGTGTGTGCGTGTGTTATTTGGTATAAGTAAAATAGACCAGTCGTATTATTAGGGCAAATTAACTTAAAATTGCATCATTTACTGACGGCACGGTTGGACCTTTGGTTAAGCGATTGACTAGTACGCTGCGTGTTGCGGGTTCGATTCCTGCACTGAACAAATATTTGTATATCCTTTAAGTAGTTGTTCTGGGTGTGGCTGTTTATGTATGTGTGAGTTTAAATGTTTTAATACACAAGATACACGATACAGGATCATTTCGTAACTTCCTAGAGTGAGGCAACGTTTTAAAAACTTATTCAACCTAAAAAAGGTAAAATCTCAAGTAATGTATACCTAATAACTTAAATGCACGCTAGAATGGATGTGTCAGTAAATTGAGATTTTAAATTCTTCTTTGCAACCAATGATATAGCTACTTATAATATATCCATACTAATATTATAAATGCGAAAGTAACTCTGTCTGTCTGTCTGTCTGTCTGTCTGTTACGCTTTCCCGCTTAAACCTCTCAACCGATTTTGGATGAAATTTGGTACAGACAATCTTTAGACCCTAAGAAAAAACATAGGCTATCCAGGAAAAATTTGATGTTCCCGAGGGAAATCTAAAAAACGCGATATAACCGAACTCCACGCGGGCGAAGCCGCGGGGCGGAAAGCTAGTAATATTATATTATAACAATGTTTTCAACAATATTTTTATGTTACTTTACATATTAATCGTACATAATGAAAATACCAAGTAAATACACACCTGTGTACAGATGTAAAGGCACACCTGTGTTCAGATGTAAATACACACCTGTGTTCAGATGTAAAATGGGCCTCTTTAATGATATTTGGGCGTATTCGACTGATGTGGGTAAATCGTTTTGTAATGGTTCAATAAGTTTAGGAATACTTATTGTTACATCTGCCGAGCATGGCGCCACTCCGCCATGCCGCCACTCCGCCATGCCGCCACTCCGCCATGCCGCCACTCCGCCATGCCGCCACTCCGCCATGGCGCCACTCCGTGGAGGTTCTTGCCAGTTCTTGTTCTTTATTTTGAAATAATAAAGTTGTTTCAAATTATTTGATTACATTCCTACTGACGGGGCCCATAACGAACATGACACATGCATCAGGCTCTCTGTCCTCTGATCATAGGTAAACCATGATCAGAGCAGAACCAGTGTTGGTACAAGCATTGTTATCAGCGGTGTAAATAAATAAATAAATATATACTGACAAATCCCGATCCTATATCCGAAGCCTTTTCAGCTTTGGAGTCTGGGGTCCGCTTTACCAGTCCAACTGCTGATATAGCTAAACTTCGACATTTTCCGTGAAGCGACTGCCGTCTGACCTCCACAACCCGAAGGCGACATCGAAGCTTTGCAGTTAGACCAATTGTTGGATTTTTGAGAGCTCCAACAACGCGTAACGACTGCCACTAGAAATCTCCTAACTTATAATATCCTTGGCAAAATAGTGTGCGTTAGCTAGGAGCGCTGTCTATGCGGCGAAGCAGTCGACTGTTTCGAACATTATGGCCTTTCCCGCAGCAAGAGCGCTGGTAGGATAGTACGGCACGCCAGCATTAACGACACCATCCGCCGGGCTCTTGTCTCCGCCGAGGTGCCGCTTGTTTTAGAATCCAAAAGCTTGGCACGGCACGAAGGAAAGAGGCCAGATGGAATGACCATATTACCTTGGAATGGAAGATAGGTAGAGCTTTGGTGAGGCATGCTACCTGTGTTGTCACCCTCGCACCATCCTACCTGTGGTGTGGCATGCTACCTGTGTTGTCACCCTCGCACCATCCTATCTGTGGTGTGGCATGCTACCTGTGTTGTCACCCTCGCACCATCCTACCTGTGGTGTGGCATGCTACCTGTGTTGTCACCCTCGCACCATCCTATCTGTGGTGTGGCATGCTACCTGTGTTGTCACCCTCGCACCATCTTATCTGTGGTGTGGCATGCTACCTGTGTTGTCACCCTCGCACCATCCTACCTGTGGTGTGGCATGCTACCTGTGTTGTCACCCTCGCACCATCCTATCTGTGGTGTGGCATGCTACCTGTGTTGTCACCCTCGCACCATCTTATCTGTGGTGTGGCATGCTACCTGTGTTGTCACCCTCGCACCATCCTATCTGTGGTGTGGCATGCTACCTGTGTTGTCACCCTCGCACCATCTTATCTGTGGTGTGGCATGCTACCTGTGTTGTCACCCTCGCACCATCCTATCTGTGGTGTGGCATGCTACCTGTGTTGTCACCCTTGCACCATCCTATCTTCCAAGCACAACGGACTGTGTTGGTGTAGCTGCTACAGGAGTAGAAAACCTCAAATGGTGCAAATATAACAACCTTACTGGGAGCTATAGGTTTGGTCCGTTTGGTGTTGTAATACGCCAAGTGGTTAGCTGACATTTCACATGCGACTAGTTGGGACCGTTTAGACCGCCCGCGCCCGTCCGTTCGGTCCAAACGATCCCAACTAGTCGCAATGTGTTCGTTAATTCATTTTTATATTTTAATTAATTTTACATTGTGCTCACATGATAGAAGCAACATAAATATGTAACGAAGAAATGTAACCCATATATTATGATTTTAAAAGAGTGTCTATGGAGTTTCTTGCACGTTCTTCTCCATAGAGCCAGCTGTTCCTGAGATTAGCGTGTTCAAACAAACTCTTCAGCTATAAATATTAATATAGATAAGATGAATAATAATAATAGTATTTTTCCATAATGGATCTTAATCCATTATGGAAAAACACTATTATTTTTGAGGTTTCTAATGTGATGTCGTAAATAATAACATTTTTTCCGTATTTCCAGTGAAACGCGCTGAACCCGACGATCTTTATCAAAATAATGTACCTACTAAATATTGTACACATTGAAAAGGTCTACAAAAAGTTCCCAATGGTATGTGTCTATCTCTTATAGATATCCTAAATTAATTTTTTGTTGTCATTTACTTTTTACGACAAATACCGGCTAATTTTCGAAGCGATTTTAACCAATACAGCATTAATCCTTATCCAATTATATACCTTAAATACCTACATTGTTGATTTAATATAGATCTATATCGCCATTTACGGCACACGAGTTAAGGCTATACCCTGAGCTAACGACCTTGAGCATTAGTTCCCTCTTCACCGCGCCCCACCTCTACAATACTTCGTAAAATATTACTAGCGCCGTCTGGCGAACGAAGTACTTACGAATACAAGTTAAATTCATAGACCACGGAAGTAACAGACATGGCACTTTTATTTTTGTTTATTGGTGCACCCAAATACTTTTGGTTATTATAAACTCAAACAAATGTTGACGACACTTCATTATAAAAATTCTGCGGTGTTTATTTTTTAACTGACTTCCCAAAAAGATGGTTCTCAATTCGATTTGTGTGTGCTCGCTGATAACTTTACCGTTAATGAACCGATTTTGACCATTTTTTTTTATATGAACGGGTATGCTGCCGAGGTAATCCCATTGCTACCACGTCAGTATCGATGATGGAAATTTTGAGTAATTTAGGCCTATGCTCGAAAATTGTAGTCACGCTTCGTACGTTATGACTGTAACTTCAGGGTTGGAAGTTAGTTTTGTAGATTGAAAGTGAGCTAAGTCAGATGGTCAAAGGGATAGAAAAATAATATAATAAAGGTTAATTTATCATTATTTATTATATTAAGGGCAAACGTAATCAGGGTCAAATAAATTACTGCAAAATTGATACCTACATAAAAAAAGATCTGATGTTTTTCTTTGGGCTCAGGCAAGACTGAAATTATATTATTATACTCGTTTAATTATTATTATAAATTATTATTATTATATATACGGACATTATTATATATATGGACAAATCACACAGATTGAGCTAGCCCCAAAGTAAGTTCGAGACTTGTGTTATGGGATACTAACTCAATGATACTATATTTATAATAGATACATATATTAGATACAACATCCAAGACCCAGGCCAATCAGGAAAAGATCGTTTTCCATCATGACCTGGCCGGGGATCGAACCCGGGGCCTCCACGTCGCAGGCAGGCGTGTTGACCGCTGCGCCACGGAGGTCGTCGTTAATAAAACAAATACGTAAATTGTATCTTACTTTGTTGAAACAATGGCGTCCTTCCGCAGAAATAAAAAAAAACTATCGGATATCAAAATAAATAACAAATACACATACCTCCTATAATGTTATTTACACAAAGTTTCCCTTTGCAGAAAAATAATAAATATCTGACTAATACAATATCCTGTGAGACTGGACGCTGACATCAGCTTATTTGGAAATGGCCTGCAAGCAAACGACGTAATTTCGTTTGCTTTAATTCCTATAAGACCATAATGAAAGTATGAGCATTTCTAGAAATAACGCAATGAAATAACACAACTTGAATTCAGTCTATTGATTTTAATTGATTGTTGCATAAGCATGACGAGTAGGTAGTGTTTGTATTATGTTGTATTGTAAAGTTTTCATCCATATAAATGAATTAAGTCCAACCACAAAGTAGCTACTGTAAACCTTTGCGGAGTTCCCTCAACTGTCCTTCGTCTTCATCGTCAGACTCCTAATGATCATTACAGTCCATCTGTGTGTAAAGCTCTTATCAATACAAATTAATCCAGACATTGCACAAGGTAGCTGCTGTGAATCGTTGGAGAGTGCCCTCGAATGTCTCTCGGCTCCATCATCAGATCTACTGCAGACCTTCATTTTAACCCATATGAGTGCAAAGTTTTCATCAATATAAATGAATTAAGTCCAAACACAATGTAACTATTATAAACCTTTGAAGAGTTCTCTTAACTGGCCTTTGTCTTCGTCGTCAGAGCTTTAGTGACAGTCACAACTCATTTAGGTGTAAAGTTCTTATCAATACAAATTTATTAAGCACAAACACGAGGCAGCTGATGTGAATCGTTAAGGAGTTCCCTCGGCTGTCTCCCGACCCCACCATCAACTCCGAACTTTACTAAATTGTAGTGCGTTAAAACACCTAATGAAAAAACTTAGATATGCACTACGCGCTCCTGTGATTTTTTAAATTTCTCCTAGATTTCCCTAGTCTTCCATCATCAGACCCTAATTTCCTTAACATGTGAGTTGAGAGTTTAACCTTGAAGCTATCATCTTTCTAATAAAAAAAAAAACGTGTGTCACTCGGGGACTGCCGCGGTAAAGCTATTGCATAGCATTTTTTATCAACAAGATAAGATAATAATTTATTTTGCTAGAATACGAGTATAAATACATTAGCTGGTAGTTTCAAATATTGTCCGTCATATTCAACCATTATTAGGTATGCAAAATAGTCCCATACTCAAGCCACAAACTCAATAAATTATATTATAACAATTGTCTATTCAATAAGTTAAATTACATTTCAATAATAAAACAAAGATGTCGACACAGAAGCTATACAAATAGTAGTATCAAGATAAAAAGTAACTATGCCGTTAAAAATGTCAAGGTAGTCAATATACCTACAATTAAATATGTCATCTAGTAAAAAAAATGTGCTGATTGGAATCAAGATAGAAATGGATTAAAATAGAATTTATACAATCAAAATGACAAACTAGCCACAATACAATTAAAAATGTCACCTGGTAAAAAAAAAAATATTTAAAATGTCATACATACTTATTTAAAGTGTCAGTGAAATTAAAATAAATCGAAAATATTGAAATAAAGTACATTAATTCATGTTATCTTCTCTGTCAAATATTCAGAAATATTATAATATGCCCTTTCTACAAAAAAACTTTTCAGCTGTAAGTATTTTAAATTTATTATTGTTTAATTCCTTCAAATACCTCGGTAAATGGTTGTATATAATGCGTAAAAGTATACTTTAAAAATATACTTGTACGCATCAGTGCTGTATTGCCTTTCAGAACACGCAGTCTATTCTACAACTTATGCAATTATAACTATTTATATTATATATGTATGGAAAAACGTATAGTACAATACACTGAATTCGCGCTCACGCGTGGGGCTGCAGATCTGTATGATAATGCAGATAAAAAATGAAATCCTGCGCGTGGCTGCGGGGCAAATCGCAAAGATGTGCACACCGAGTTCCGCAGTATGTAGGGTCATTTCGCCTGTTCGCGTCCATTTAGTGCAGTTAGCAAGTTTGACGGCCTTAGTAAAAATATCTCAGCACTAATTTGTATGACAAAAGTATATAATGTGTTCATTATATAGTCTATTTTAAGATTAACTTTCAGTTTTGTTTCAAACACCTTGTATTTTTTTTTAAATAGGTAAAACTTCAGAAATAGGCGTTTTACCCAGTTTGCGTCCACAATATCCAAATTGCGTCCACCCGTGGATCATTTAGCGTCCACCAGCTTAGAAAAAGAATAAAAGGGTGATATTTAAAAAAAAAATGTAAAGAAAGGTTGTATTTTAACAATTCCTTTATTTAAGGATATAAATATTAAAAATAACCATTATTATCATTATAAATCACTTTAAAAAAATAAAAAGAATTTTTCTCTACTCGACTATCAGCATCGAATGGGTAAGGACCCATTTTTGATGTTGCCGGGCATAATTGGATGTTTCTATGCATCATTTAACAATACTCTGCGGAGGACCTGAGTACAATGCTCGTAGACCTCAATAGAGCCTCCGAGCGAGTTGGTTTTAAAATGAACATGGACAAGACGAAAGTCATGTCAAATGCCCATGTTGTACCGACTCCTATAAAGATTGGAGACTGTTCTCGAAGTTGTTGACAGTTACGTATACCTGGGACAAACTATCCAGTTAGGAAGGTCCAACTTCGAGAAAGAGGTCAATCGTCGTATCTAACTCGGCTGGGCTGGTTTCGGGAAACTAGGTGGGATCTTCTCGTCCGAAATACCGCAGTGTCTCAAGACAAAAGTCTTCGACCAGTGTATGTTGCCAGTGATGACTTAGGTATGGAATTGAGACGTGGTGGCTAACAATGGGCCTTATAAGGAGGCCTTATTTGAAGGTTACTCAATGAGCAGTGGAGAGACCTATGCTTGGGGTTTCACTGCGCGATCGAATCAGGAATGAGGGGATCTGCAGAAGAACGAGAGTAACCGACATAGCCCGAAGAATTGCAACACTAAAGTGGGCGATGGGGCCGACGGGTTCTCGAGTGGCGGCCACGCACCGGAAGATGCAGGCTGGGTAGGCCCCCGACAAGGTGGACCGACGACCTATTGAAGGTCGCGGGAAATCGCTAGATGCGGGAGGCGCAGGACCGGTCGTCGTGAAGTTCCTTGCGGAAGGTCATGTCCAGCAGTGGATGTCTTTCGGCTGAGAATTCAAATTTTCTGGCTTTGATAGGAATGCGTGGACTGTAGATTTCTAATATTGTGTTTATGGTCCAAATACGCTAACGTCAGCTGGCTGTGAAATATGGGTGGTGTTGGGTGGAAGGGCATACAAAATAATAGTCTGTGAACAAAGAGAAAAACCACTTTTGTCTTTTCATTTAAAAATAGAATCATAAACACGTAGTATTAATTTAAAAAAAAAATATAATAATAATTTCACCATTTTAAATTACATATTTTGACAAAAAATAGGCGACGAAAATAGTGGACGCAATTTGGTTTATTCTTACTCAGTCTGCGTCCATTGCGGACGCAAAGTGGAAATTTTGTAAAGTTGATATAGTAATTCGCGTCCACCTTATTTTATTTCTTGTTATTTTCATAGTCTTATGACTTATGGGATTCTTCTCTGGGGAACTTGTGCGGACATTAATACCATCTTTGTTTTACAGAAGAAGGCTGTTCGAGCCATTTACAACCTTGGTCCTAGAGATTCTCTTAGAGAAAAGTTCAAAGAAGTGAACATTCTGACTGTAGCTTCACAATATATATTTGAAAATCTTATGTATGTTCATAAAAATATCTCGAATTTTAAGAAAATAAGCTATATTCATAATATAAATACCAGGAACAAACACAATCTTGCTGTACATCACACTCGTCTCCACAGAGTAGGCAACTCGTTCATGGGTCAATGTATACACTTTTACAACAAGCTTCCCATGGACATTCGAAACTTACCCATTAAACGATTTAAAAACCATATAAAGGCCAAACTTTGCAAAAACGGGGATTATAAAATCACAGATTATTTAGAAGACTAAAAAGCTTGGGACTGAGCTACTCGCTCTGTTTAGCATTGTTATTAAGCAATATGCGTAATGATAACGTAAATTATTGTATACATTTTCATTTTTAATGTCTGGACTTGAAAAGACGATGATCTCTGAGTTTGTTTCGGTTATTTCTTCTCAGAGGTAGTCAGTTAGGAAATGCCGGCTTCATCTAGTTAAAAAAAAAAATAAAAAATAAACATGACGTGTAAAAGTGATCAGTGATCCTACTTGCTTAATAAACGATTTCATTTCATTTCATTTCAACTTTTCAACGATTCAGAGCAGCTACCTAGTGTCTGTGCTTGATTAATTTGTATTGAGAAGAACTTTACACCTCAGTGGTTGTGACGGTCATAAGGGCTCTGATGATGAAGACAAGGGCCAGTTCCGGGAACTCCTCAGCGGTTTACAGTAGATACTTTGTGTTTGGACTTAATTCATTTATATTGATGAGTACTTTATACCCATATGGTTTAAAATGAAGATCTGCAGTAGATCTGATGATGAAGACGGGAGATAGTCAAAGGAACTCCTCAACGATTCACAGCAGCTACCTAGGTGCCTGTGCTTGATTAATTTGTATTGATAAGAATTTTACACCTAGATAGGTTGTAACTGTCATTAAGGCTCTGATCATGATAACAAACGCCAGTTCGGGGAACTCTTCAACGGTTTACAGTAGTTACCTTGTGTTTGGACTTAATCTATACTAATATATAAAGCTGAAGAGTTTGTTTGTTTGTGCGCGCTAATCTCAGGAACTACTGGTCCGATTTGAAAAATTCTTTTTATGTTGGATAGCCTATTAATCCAGGAAGGCTTTAGGCTATGTATTATCCCGCTATGACAAATAGGAGCAGAGCAGTAACAACAAATGTTGCGAAAACGGGAGCTAACGCAGACGTACATATTGCATCCATTATTTTAACAGGCGCTTATTTTATATCAACTCAGCTCTTTGTATACGACCGAGGGTCGACTTGGAGAGGATGGTTAAATGAGACTACTGGACTACTGTACCAACCCGTATAATATTAATTTAGTTACAGTGAATCACAATAGAGGCGCTGCTCTCACTCACAAAATTATAAAAATCCAAACCTCTTATACTTTTGCTGGTAACGAAACCATAGCGCGATCTAATTCGACGCCAACGCCATCTAGGGAGGTAGTCGGTACTAAATTCCGAACCCATACATTTTATACGCGATCGCGCTAGGGTCTCGTTACTTGCTTGAACATACCGCCCACCAAGGACATATTGGATTATGTCCTTCACTACCGCCCACCGTGCCGATTTAAGTTGAGGTCAACAAAAGGCGCGCCAATGTCCCTGGTGCGGGGTTAACCAATTTAACAAGCAATTTAAAAACTAATAATAGAACATTTAACAAATTTAAAAACAAATAACAAAACCAAATAACAAGAACATGACATGTTTAAATAAAACCTTAACATTAATTTGTTGGTAACACGCACAACTTGGACGTCGGTCGTTTTATTTTAGCCGACTGTATCCATATTGTTACTACACGTGTAACACCATCCGATCCCGAATGTTTTTTCCTCGAACCTACCCAGCAACCACTTGCCAGGGAGCAAATTGTCCTCTTTAAGTAACACCACCTTACCAATAGATGGCTTCGGTGTTTTGTAAGCCTACTTATGCCGTTACAGAAATTGGTGAAGGTAGTCGTGCGACCATCGACGCCAAAAATTCTACATCATCCTTTGATGCAATTGCCATCGCTGTAAATTATGTACGTTCGACCGTTCGTAATTTGAGTCCGGGGGTACCACAAGTGGTTCACCCACCAGAAAGTGTCCTGGAGTTAAAATGGTCAATTTGTCCTGGTCCTCCACATAGGAAAGTGGTCTCGAGTTAAGGCATGATTCTATTTGGGCCAACACCGTGGTAATCTTTCATTTTTTTTCTCATATGTTGCAATTCTGAATGTATCACCTTTTCATAATTTTGTTTTAATTTATTATTCTCTCCTAATTTTAATTCTAAGCTTTTTAATCTCCTTTCAGCTATAGCCTTAGACTCACCAACCTTACCGCTTAGATCTGCATTACGTAATGGTAATTTTACAATATACATTCCTTCCTTATTACGCAATGTAGAATTCTTAAACAATTGTTCACACTCGACTTTTAACGCCCAAAACTTTCTTAGCATTTCATCATCTTGGATACTGGAATGCATCACAGTAATGTGTGAATGCATTTTAGGACTATTGTCCATCTCAACGGCTCCCGACAGTATCCAGCCGAACGCAGTGTCCGGAGCTAAGAGCGTCCCGTTGGAGTTGGTCTGTACCCCGTCCCGAATAATTTGGCTGTACACCTCAGCACCTAACAAAATATCTATTTTGTTAGGTCTGAAGTACTCCTGATCAGCCAAATCAGTTTCGCTTATGTCTACCCAATCTACCTTGGTTACCTTGGTAGCTGGGAGAAGTGCCGTGACCGATTTTAGCACGTAAGCGTTTACCCGTAGTTTGAACGTTGGATCAACTCTCGATCCAATCGTCACCTCTACCCTTGCAGTGGAAGTGGTACTTTTATCACCACCAACACCTAACACCGTATTTTTTACAGGTATTTTCTTTAAACCTAGATACTGGACCATCGATTCCGTTACAAAGGATCCCTGCGATCCCTGATCCAGTAACGCCCTAACCACGCGATAAGTCCCATGTTTCGACTCAGCCTTTACTAAGGCCGTGGGTAATAATACCGTGTTCCTTTTGTTTCCTGTCGAAAAACATGAGACTATTGGGTTATCCTGCACATGTGCGGCGATAACCTTTTCCTCATTAGCAGATGAGGTTCCCTCTTGAGCAGCATTACTACCCTCACCAATAACCGACCCAGCAACACCCGTGGGGTGTAACAACGAATGGTGGCGGCGTTTACACACCTGGCACCTTTGAGTATTTTTGCAGAACCTGACAGAGTGATTACTATTTAGGCAAATAAAACATAATTTCTTTTCATGTACTATACTTCGACGACTATCCAAAGACTCTTTACAAAACTTAGGACAAGAAGAAATCCTATGATCAGCTGAGCAATACGCGCAAGTAACAAGTTTTTTGTCTTTTAATACATGAAATGATTGTGTATTTTTTGGGGGTTTGTCTATTTTATCATCTAGATTTTCCAAACCTCGGAAGCGACTTATTAAAAATTCACTAAAATGATTAAACGTAGGCAGGTCATCCGCGGGCTCGGATGCTACCTTTAACTCCCAAGCTTTCCGTGTTTCTTTGTCTAGCTTGGTACTTACTATATAAATTATCAAGATATCCCAGGATGAAACATTAATACCCAAATTTTCTATGGAACGCAAACAGTCCGTTGTAGTACTAATTAATGTTTTGATATCTAAAGCTGATTCTACCGTTATTGCCCTTTGACCTAATAGACGTTTTAAGACCCCGTTGGCTATAAATCTTTTATTGTTGTACATAGCCTCTAGTTTTTCCCAGCTTGCCTTATAGTTATCAGCAGTGACATTTACATTTCTCAATAATTGTTCGGCCTCTCCCGTTAAATATCCCTTGAGATAATACATTTTCTGTGCATCATCCAGCCTGTTATTTGTATGAATTAACCCTACATATAAGTCCCGAAAAGTCTGCCACTCGAGATATTTTCCGGAGAAGACTGGTATTTTGACCTCTGGTAATCTAAAATTAATCGATTCTTTACTATTACTAGGTCCCGGATTACTGTTAGCTTCCGCAGATTGGATGTTACATTTTAATATTAATTCCTTTAACTCAGTTTTAAACTGTATATACAATTCTTCGACATCATCATACACGCAATTTTTATAGTAATTTGAACTATATAAATCTGACTTTTTAATTTCGCTAATTATTGTAACATGAGTTTTACTAAATAATTGCCACTGTTGTTCGAGATTTTCTAATCGTGTTTCAAGATATGACACCGTACGACGATCTTTTGAACATTTTTTGAAATTAGTTATAGCCTTACTTATCTTTGACCTCACGTCTTCTTGGATGTCATTTAATGAATCCATTTTATAAACACTAATCCGAACAAAGGATAACACAAAATACCAAATTACAATACAAATTATCGAGAAATTGCACACACAATAAAGTAACAAAAATAACAACTTGCAAAAAACACAAAAATTGAAGGTAGAAAAAATTAATTATTTATTAAAGTAAATGTCCAATAAACAATCTTCTTGCACTTCAATACTTTCACAAATGTATAAGTATCCGATAAGTTTTTAAAATTTTACAAGTCTTTTCGAAGTATGTTTCTATATAAAATCGGGCTTAGATTCCTCGTATGAACCACTTTTTCTTTAAAATTTTACAAGTCCACAATCACTAAAGAATGTCAAAGTTAATTTACTAATGAGAATAAAACTCAAAATTGACTGGCACTGATTAATATCTTCTAAGTTAAATTCCTCCTGATAATAAGATTGCAAATTGTACTCACGATTTTTTCCACTAAATTCACTCACTGACACTTATGACGTAGTGTTGACCTGCACCACAGATGTGGCGCCCTCTGCTTGTTTGTCCACGAACTTCTGCTTTCCGCCTTCGCGCCGCCCTCCAGATGTTGCCGCCCACCAGTGACGCTCCACCGCCTGCACCACCAGCTGCTCCCGGCTCCTTCCGGTTCCACCTTCAGGTACCTCTCACCTGGTACCCCAATGAAGGGGATGCTCTGGACAGCGATCCACTGCCCAGTTATGACGCGAAGGGTGGTTAGTCTTCACCACCACCGAAGACCACCACAAAACACTCCCGGCCAATCCGACTCCGAAGGACCATGTATACGACCGAGGTCGACTTGGAGAGGATGGTTAAATGAGACTACTGGACTACTGTACCAACCCGTATAATATTAATTTAGTTACAGTGAATCACAATAGAGGCGCTGCTCTCACTCACAAAATTATAAAAATCCAAACCTCTTATACTTTTGCTGGTAACGAAACCATAGCGCGATCTAATTCGACGCCAACGCCATCTAGGGAGGTAGTCGGTACTAAATTCCGAACCCATACATTTTATACGCGATCGCGCTAGGGTCTCGTTACTTGCTTGAACACTCTTTTTATTTTTTTTCGGAACGGGACGAACAGCGCACTCAGTTACCATTGAACTTAGCTCATGAGGAAATGCTATATTAGTTAAAGCAGTTAGCGCGGAAGAATGTTACAGCAGTGTAAGTTGTTAGTTTGGGATGAATGTGACGATATTCCACAAAAGGGCAATTGAAGCACTAGATCGCACAATGGGGGACATCAAAGGCAACCAAGATATCATGGGAGGGACGGTGGTACTTTTAGCTGATGACTTTAGACAGACTCTTCCGGTGATTAATAGGGGTATGCCGCCGGCAGATGAAATGAATGCCTCTTTGAAATCATCTGCATTATGGGTTCGCGTGAAAAAGTATTATCTCACCACGAATATGCGAGGGCAACTTCATCACGATTGTCAAGCCGGGTATATGCAATATGCAGCTACTCTTTTAAAAATCGGAGTAGATCGCGTGGCAACTGTGGATAGCTCAGATGACCTATTAAATATTTCTATCTGGATCTTCTAACAAATATGGCCAACCGAGAATGGCTATGCCACAGGGCAACTTTGGCGCCGACTAATGAAATAGTGAAATAAATGAACAAATCATGTTAAACGTTCAGGGAAATATTATCGAATACCTCTCAGTGGATAATATTACGGACATTGAACAAGTTACATCATACCCTATAGAATTTTTCAACTCTTTAGAATTATCAGGAGTGCCACCCCATAAGTTGATACTAAAAGTTGGTGTTCCAGTCATATTAATGAGGTATCTTGACGCTCCAAAGCTGTGTAATGATACTCGGTAACAAATACATTTGCATACATAATAAAACACATTTAGGTCACAACATTGTAAAGGCTACAATCATGGCTGGAATGGCAAAAGGACAAAATGTCTTGATTCCCCGTATTCCCATCATCCCGACTGATTTGCCATTTCAATTTAAAAGAGTACAATTCAATAACAAAGCCGACAGATGCTTAAAGTTGCTGGAGTTAATTTAGAAACAACATGTTCTTCTCATGGGCAACTCTATGTGGAATGCTCACGTGTATCAAATCCAGAAAACCTTTATGTTTTGGCAAAAGACATCAAAACAAAAGTTGTTTATAAAACCGTACTTACTTCAATGTGCTCATATTTTATCAAGCGTAATAATTTTAACCCTTATTTCATAATATCCTAAGCATATCCAAAACACCAACCAACGCAAAATAATTAGAAGTAGACCCGGTAAAATTAACGTTGCTATAGACCTTATGTATCTTTATAATCCTACTAATAATATAAACGCGAAAGTGTGTGAGGATGTTTGAAACCTTGCAGTAATGTAGGATAGTAATGTGGGAGTGATCACCGTATTGTTAGAGGCATCTTGAACCTCAACATTAGGCTCGAACGCTCTTGACTTATGAAGTCTGCGCTCCGTCCAGCGTCAATACAACTCCAAAACCCCGAGAGCTTTCAGATCAAACTACAAAACCGCTTCGAATGCCTCGGTGAATGCGTAGATGTGGACGACTACAACAACAGGTTTGTGGAAACTCTCCAAACGGAAGGGTCTAAGTTCTACAAAACCCTCCGTTCAAAAGGACAGAAGAAGATCTCCGGTCCCACCCGCCGGCTAATGGAAGAAAGACAGGAGGTGATCTTAGAATCCCCTGATGACGCTTCGCGTATCGGATGCCTTAACAGACAAATCTCAAAATCTCTGACTCGCGATATACGCCAATTTAATACAAATTGTATTAAACAGGCTATCGAGCGGAACAAAGGCTCCAAAGTGTTCGCACGAGAATTGTCTGTTGGACAGAGCCTACTTGCGAAGCTGAAGACTGGGGATGGTAGGATCGTCACTTCCAAGCCCGAGCTTTTGGGTGAGATTGAGAAATTCTACGGAGAGTTATACACATCAACACACGCACCTGTTGTAAGCCTGGCTAATGATCCTAGAGCCAGACTAACCCGACTCTACACCGA
This sequence comes from Sesamia nonagrioides, assembly GCA_017933935.1. Taxonomy (NCBI): domain Eukaryota; kingdom Metazoa; phylum Arthropoda; class Insecta; order Lepidoptera; family Noctuidae; genus Sesamia; species Sesamia nonagrioides. The sequence goes on along the minus strand of JADWQK010002279.1, from coordinate 186,770 downwards.
CGATATCCCGGACGTCAGCCTGTATGAGATTGGTATGGCCCTGAAACAGCTCAAGAATGATAAGGCGGCTGGAGATGATGGAATTACGGCTGAGCTTCTGAAAGCGGGTGGCAAACCGGTTCTTAAAGCGCTTCAGAAGCTGTTTAATTCTAAGGGCGAAACGCCTAAGGCGTGGCACAGGAGCGTGGTGGTTTTGTTTTTCAAAAAAGGTGACAATACCCTCCTGAAAAACTACAGACCGATATCCCTCCTGAGCCATGTCTACAAGCTGTTTTCTAGGGTCATCACGAATCATCTCGCTCGCAGGTTCGACGACTTCCAGCCTCCCGAACAAGCAGGCTTCCGAAAAGGCTTTAGCACCATAGACCACATTCATACGCTGCGGCAAGTTATACAGAAGTCCGAGGAGTATAACAAACCACTATGCTTGGCGTTTGTGGACTATGAGAAGGCCTTCGATTCGATTGAGACTTGGGCGGTGCTACAGTCTCTCCAGCGGTGCCAAATTGACCATCGATACATTGAGGTGATAAAGTGTTTGTACAAAAACACCACCAGGTCAGTCCGTCTCCAGGGTCAGGACTCGAAACCGATGGCTGATGGGGCAGTAAGGTTCTGGAGTGGCGGCCACGTGCTGGAAGACGCAGCGTAGGGAGGCCCCAAACAAGGTGGACTGATGATCAGGTGAAGGTCGCGGGAAGCCGATGAATGCGGGCAGCACAGGACCGGTCAGCGTGGAAAGCCTTAGGGGAGGCCTTTGTCCAGCAGTGGACATCTATAGGCTGAGGAAGAAGAAGAAGAGTAATGTAGGCATTTATCTTGGCATTCCCCCGGAAATGGGCACCACCGCGCACTGTAAAGTGAAGTCTACGCGCATTTATATTCATGAGCAATTTACACCCATATGGGTTATAATGGTGACCCGGTTGGTGACCTGTACACAGGCACACGCTGTGACACAGGCTTCTTCAAAAACCTACTCCAGGCACCAGTCTCTTCCAATGGTGGAATACAAGTAAAAATACTGTTACCTAAACCAATTTTGTGAAGAGAGTAATAAATAAATAATTAAAATAGATTTTATGATGGAGCTGAGAGACCTAGTCGAGGGTACTCCTCAACGATTCACAGAAGCTACCTTGTATTTCTGCTTGATTTATTTGTATTGATAAGAGCTTTACACCTAGATGTATTGTAATTGTCATTAACCCTTTATAAGGCCGAGAAAACTAGAGGTAGTACAGAAATGAAATTTTGGTATGTTAATAAGGGTATTTTTATTTGATTTTTAAGATTTTTTTTAAATCGGAAATGTGTTGGGAAATGTGTGGAAAATTTGGTGGCAGTATATGTGCCACTGCCCATACTAGGAAATAGGTAATATTTTTATAAATTAAATAAATTATATTTTTTTCATCTTTCTATTTTATGAAATTAGAAATAAAACCATGTGATAATTTTCAACACAAAAATATTTATTTTTAGAGGAGTTTTCTTTATAAAAATATGCTAATGTGAACCTTTGCGATCTTCGGAAACTTTATTTGTCTTTGTACTACACAAACGGCATTTACGCGGTGTGTCATCAAATGTTTTCCAACATCTTGGAAATGAATGTCATCATGCACTCCTACGACTTCTGGTAGTTGGTACTGCCTGTAGCTCTCTTCTTTGCAATAAAATTAGGTACGCTAGAAAGGGTCTTCTTTCTCGTTGTGTAGTTTCCGATAAGCGATCTAGCAATCTGGATGCGAAACTATAGCTTCGATGGAGTTCCAGGATTTCGCCGTGAAACAGATTATAATATGAAAGCATTTATGATACCAACATCGATTAGGAAATAAGAAATTCGGCACCACCAACGCCTATTCCGTCGTCCAACCTCATATGTGCCTGTTTTGATCGAATTTATCGACTCCTCCCATCCTCTTTACGTATTTAGTGATTGCCAATGGGCAAGGAAAATTCTTTTTTGTGCCATCCTTCATAGTTTTTTGACAAAAAGTTTGTGACGTTTTTTGTATTCTTTCAAATTATGAATCCAACATTATTCTTCATTCTCCATTAGTAGTTTCCTCGGTCAAGCTTTACTTTCCTTTTTTATCCCTTTTACGAATTTCGGCAAGTCTGCTCTATTTACATTTACGGTGGCAATTCCTAAAAACGCATCAATATCCGGTTTTCTAACTGTTTCCCAATTTAGGGTTTGTTTTTGAGAGGTATACAAATTTGTTTGCTCAATCAATTACTTCTTCACAAAAATATCTTGAAAAATAAGCCACTGCAGAAGTTCTACTCGGAAAGAAAACTTTAGGTTTCAAGGTGGCTTCGTCAAATTTTCAGCATTTGGCCTGTCCGACCACATACCTTTTTTCCAGCCATTGTCGTTCTCATCTTCTGAGGAAGAGTCTGCAGAATCTTCTGGAGAAGACTCCAAAATATGCCGAGAGCGCAGATTTGATAATCGTGAAGGCCTGACTGGTCGCAATTTTTCTTCAGGTTCGCTATTTTCAATATCAGGTACTCTTTTAGGATCAATATTTTCTATTTCATCTACATTAGGTGAAAGCAAACTCACATCTACTGGACTTGGGCGCTTTGGTGGCACAGGTGTTGGACTTCCTTGACTTGAACAATATCTTGGTCCTCTAACATCGCACGAATGTATTTCAAAATTGGTTTCTATACTATCTTCGCCCTCGTGCTCATCTTCTGAGTTGTCAGGATCTTCAGGAAGTCCAAACATCTGCTCAATTTCATTTTCAATATCTTCATCACGCAAGTATGCCTGCAATATAAACAGGCAATGGCATTTATACTGCCACCAGAACATGTCAGTGAGCAGGCAGTGGCATAGATACGGCCACCAATAAAATTTACAATAAAACAAATTTCAACACATTCATAGCCAAAATTACACGCAAGACATAATAAATAGAAACAAATTAATAAAATAAATTACTTTTCTTACCATTTTAGCCAAAATTTTAGAAGATGCAACTGGATGAAAAATTCTAACCGAAAAACACCACTTTCAAGCGATAATGAACGAATTCAAATTGACAGCTTTCAAGCATTTGTCAAAGGGACCCATAATTTTGACGTAAAAATCATTAATGCTGCCATCAATAAAAAATTCAATTCCGGTGAACGATACAGTCAGGAATAAAAAATTATTTTTTTTGGTGGCATGTATACTGCCTCTACCTTGAAAAGGGTTAAGGGTCTTATGATGAAGACAATTGTCAGTTAAGGGAACTCCTCAACGGTTTACAGTAGCAACATTGTTGTTCTCGGCGATAAGGTTGACTTTTGCTAAGCACTGTGTCAAAGGATTTTAAATGAAATACGTCTGTTCTTTACGAGGTTTATTGTATATAAGTAAATCATCATAACTTGTGCATCTCTTTATAAATATGAAATTGGCGTTAACATAAGCCGCCCACCACAGGAGTAATGATAGTCCTTTAAAAAAACTAAGATAAAACTGAAATTATGATACATGCAAAACTAAATTATATAATGTTAAACAATTGTCTCATCCAAAATAGGTGGCTCTTTCAGATGCCAATGTATACATTTTTACAATGGACTTCCAGAGGTGGTTCAAGATCTAAGCCTGAATAAATTCAAATCCTTCATTAAACGTAAGTTGTGTCAGAAAGCATTTTATAGTGTGAAGGATTATATTGAGGACAAAAAGGCCTGGGCTTGAGCTGCGTCCGATTTCTATACAATGATTGTTCTTTGATTTTTCCTCTTGTAGTTTTAATATGTAATTGTTTATGTTATTTATTCAAAGCCTGTATTACACACTATGTAGCCAAGCATATTGTACGTTACGGAATTGTATCGCTGACAGAGGTGTTCGGCACTTGTACAGCTGCACAGGAGCTAAACTTTCCACAGATTCGGGAACACTGTTGGAGCTGCTGAACCTTGGACAAAACCATCTTAGCATTGTGTAGATTCAATTTCTTAGTATTGTATAATTGCATGGCAAACGTGTGAGCACAATGTACGAATGTGCTGTAAGGCATTTATTTGTTGGGTTAGTCTTTTTTATTGACTTAATTGTGCTCTGGCTGTTGAGAGTATGTCATGCTCACTCAAATGTCTCGCTGATGGTGGCGTGTGTTTTGGGTCATTGGGTTCCCTTCGATATGGTTGAGCTGAATGATGCTGATCTATACGTCATGTTCGTGAACGGACGCCGTCGGAGGGGACTGGTCATCTCTTAGCTGCCACGGCGTATTTTAATTTCTGAATTGAATTTTGTATGTTTTCCATAATGGACGCTCTCAGCGTACAATATATTTCTGCATCGTTCTCACGCGGTTGATTTCAACATGAATGATGTAATCAAATATTTGTAACAATAGCTTAAAAATTTAAAAGAGTGTCCATGGAGTTTCTTGCCCGTTCTTCTCCATAGGTACCTACTCTTTGGAATGGGCGACTAGCTTCATCTTATTGACTGACCGACCTTCTGACAATTCAAAAGTGCCTGTAACTGGTTTATTTGAAATAAATGATTTGATTTGATTTGATTGTGGTCCGTTCCACCATAGGTTGCAACATTTCAAGTTGTCTACTAACATGCCTCTTGATGCAATATTAGCTGGATTATCCTTGAATTGGACATGGTGCCACTGACTACAACTTACATTGGTTGTGATCTCGACAACGCTGTTTGCCACAAACGCCTTCCATCTATTCGGATCTCCATGTAGCCAGGAGATGACAATAGAAGAGTCTGTCCACGCATAGATTTGTGTTTTCAGTAACTTCATTGCTTGACTGATTTTTTTGAGTGATTTGGATAGTAGCAAAGCTCCACACAGTTCTAATCTGGGCAATGAAATAGTTTTCAAAGGAGCTACTCTTGTTCTTGCATCGTTGATTGTGGTTTTTACTGTACCATCTGAGTTTGTAACTCGGCAGTAGGCCACAGCACCATAAGCTGGCACAGAAGCATCGCAATATCCGTGGACTTCTATGGAATCTTTCCTTGAGTTCAATGTTCCCATCCATCTATTTACATAGATTCCGTTAGCATTTTCAAGATCGGATCATATTGTAGCCCATTTTTCAGCCCGTGTTGTGTTCAAGACTTCGTCCCAATCAATTTTTTCCTGCCAGAGTTGTTGAATTAGAATCTTCCCCATAACCAGGCATGGGGCAATCCATCCGAGTGGGTCAAATAACTTTTGAATGTCGGATAAAACGCTTCGCTTTGAGATTGCCTTGCCGGTAGCTGGTAAGTTCAGATTGTATTCGAAATGGTCTTTACCCAAGTTCCATTGTATGCCAAGGGCTTTTATTGTTCCATCAATTTTTAGTTCCAGATGTGCATTAGATGATCTTTCGCTTGGTTCGATTGTCTCCATGAAATCACGGTTGTTTGAAGACCATTTTCGCAGTTCGAAGCCACCTAGACGCAGTAGTCTTTTAGGATATTGACTGATTCGTATAGCTTGCTCCAGCTTATCGTGTCCTGACATTACATCGTCGACGTAGAAGTCTTCGCGCATTATCTTCGCTGCTTCGGGATATTTGTCACCTTCATCGTAAACCAATTGCATGAGAGTTTTTACGGCGAGATAGGGTGCGGAAGCTGTTCCGAATGTCACAGTCAAAAGTCTGTAATCCTTGATGTCTTCCGATGTATCGTCTCCCCATAGAATTCTTTGACAATCGATGTCTTCTCTATTTGTACATCTTGTGAATGTCAGAAACATAACAAACAGCATGCATTCTCCATCTAATGACGATACTTCTCAAGTCATCTTGTAATATTGGACCTACCAAAAGTTCATCGTTCAGCGAAGTTCCATTAGAGCCCTTACACGAGGCGTCAAAAACAACACGAGTCTTCGTCGTTTCCTTGTCACTACGGATCACCGCATGGTAAGTATACTGATTTGTTCTTTATTTCATCCTTAGGTACTTCTTCTATATGTTTTAATTCTTTGTATTCATTGGTCACCTTTGTATATTCTTGCTTTAGTTCCTTGTTTTGGTTGAATCTTTTCTCTAGTTGAAGGAGTCTTCCCTTTGCTATTTCTCTTGTGTTGCCCTCAACTGATTTTGGTTGTTCTATTTTAAATGGTAGCTTCACTATGTGTTTTCCATCTTTATCTCGCTTGTGTGTCTTCTCGTATATCTTTTCACATAGTTGTTCATTTAGAGTAAGTTTTCGTTTCGTGTCCGTATCAATTTCTCATATTGTGGTCAGTAAATCTTCTATGTTAATTTCTTGCTTCATGGCCGTCAGTGATTTTTCTCGTGTATTCAGCTTGATTGTTATTCCACCCATTAATATCCATCCCAGGTACGTATTTTGGGCACATGGTGTATCTGGTGGACCTATAATGAGACCTTGCTTGAGAATTGCTGCATACTCGTTTACGCCCAACAGCAGATCGATAGGTCCTGATTCATAATAATTTGCATCTGTTAGTTGGAGGTGTGCTATGTGTGGCCAATCAGTCCCTCTCATGGTGTTCATTGGTATGTTTGAAGTCAAGGGTTTGGACATCACGTAGGCTCTGATAGGTAAGTGGAATTGGTTTTCCCACCGTGACAGTACTTGAAAATTGACCTCATGCTTGACTTTCATCTTCATTGCTTCCATTCCAGAGACAATTAGATTTACAGATTTTTTCTCTAGGTTCAGGATCTGAGTTACCTTCTCGCTAATGAAACATGCTTGAGATCCTGAATCTATTAGCGCTCTTACAACAGTAGTGTGCCCGTGTTCACTCTTCAAAATTACTACTGCTGTAGCCAACAGTGATATCTTCTGCTTCTCGTTATAATGAGACGCAATCATTGTGTCAACCTTCTTCTCTTCTACATCTGCTTGGCTGGATGAAGTCGGTTGCTTGGATTCTACATTCTGAGCCACTTCATCATTCTTCTTCGGTTGATGTAAAAGTGTGTGATGTCGTCTCCTACAGGTGCGGCAAGACATTGGCACTTGAACACCGAATGTCCCGCCCCGAGGCAGTTAAAACATAATTTGTTTGCTTTGACGTATTCGCTTCTTTCATTGATTGACATTTTATTGAATTTATTGCAATGACACAGTGTGTGCGTTTCCTTACATAAAGCGCATGGTTTTTGTTGTTTATCGTTATCTGTTGCTGTAACATGTAGAACACGTTCTTTGCTAGATTTGCTAGTAGTAGTCGGGGAAATCATTTCAAGCGTCCGGAATTTTACTTCTAAAAACTCACGCAATCCCTTCCAGGTGGGCAGTTCTTGGGAGTTTACCGAGTAGGCAGTTTGTTCCCATTCTTTGTGTGACTCCGGGTCCAACTTCTGTACAACCAGAAACATGATTACTGGAGCCCAGGAATCAGTAGACACTCTCACATTTTCTAGACTATTAATAACTTCGGTGGTACAATCCAGGAGGGCCTTCAGCTGTGCTGCCGTTTGACTGGTACATTTTTTCTGATAAAATAATCGTTTCATTAATGCATTGACTATGATGCGCCTGTTATCGTATCGGTAATTCAGCGTTCCCCATGCTTGATCATAATTAGCATCCGTTACCTGAATGTGTTTCAGTAAAGAATTAGAATTAGAATATATTTATTTGTAAGAATATTGTTGTTATAAGTTGTTATATACAATTCACGTCCAAAATATTCTGCTGTCTTTCAGCGTACAAACATTTTCAAGCAGTAAAATTAAATTGATTAAAAATTAAATAATTAATGAATTATACATATATTAAAAAGTCAAATAAATGAAGAAAAACATAATTATACAAACTAATATTGCCCAAATACCCATAACATATACGTTATTACTGTCACTATTATTAATTTTAAAAAGTTTGATTTAAAAATTCAGTAACAGAATAAAAACACATGTCTAAAAGCCAAGCAAACATTTTACATTTAAATTTATCAATTGGTAACATTCTGAACGCAGGTGGTAATTTATTATAAATTTTTATTGTCATACAACTGGCATTTCTACCGGAGAGATGTAGTCTCTGAGTAGGAACTAACAGTTTCCCAGATTTTTTTTTTTCAGTCTTTCCGATACATGTTCACTCAGTGAGTATAAATGAGGATATTTTTTAACAAATAGGCAAACCTCAAAAATATTTAGACACGGGAGTGGAAGAATTTTTAATTCTATAAATAATGGTCTGCAATGGTCTAAGTATTCTGCTCCACTCATGGCTCGGATACACTTTTTTTGTACTTTGAACGCTCTGTCTACGTCCACCGAATTTCCCCATATAACAAGGCCGTAACGCAATACTGATGAAACATACCCATGATAAGCACGTAGGACTGTCTTTTTACTGGATACTAATCTCAACTTGCGGAGAGCATATACAAACTTATCAAGCCTACTGCATACTCTTTCTACATGATCCCTCCAATTCAGTTTGTTGTCAATTATTATACCCAAAAATAAAGCTGATGGTTCCGGTTGCAAAATTGTATTAGCATATTGAATTATTGTTGGTGAAGCTAACAAGTTGCATATTTGAAATTGTACCACTTTGGTTTTATTTATATTAACATGAAGATTATTGTCACTTAACCAGTTAATTTGTTGCAGTCAGTTTTGTTGGAACATTTTATCACTAAAGTGGTATCGTCCGCAAATTGTATACATTCACATTTTAAACATTTCATAAGGTCATTTATATATAATACAAATAATAGCGGACCCAGTATGCTTCCATGTGGAACGCCAGAACTGTGAATTTTTAATTCTGAGCAATACATCTTCCTCGTTTTTTTTTCTATTCTAGATATAACAGTTCTCTGTTGGCGATCAGACAAATAACTCTTATGCCATGCATGAGCCTTGCCTCTTATTCCATACTTTTCTATTTTGTGGAGTAGACGTTCATGTGATACAAAATCAAATGCTTTGCTCATATCCAAGAATACTGACAATGCAGACATTTTATGATTAAGAGCTTCAGTGATTAGTTTTACTAAGGAAAAACAGGCCAGAGTTGTTGAATAGTTTTTTCTGAAGCCAAACTGAATCTCCACAATCAGGTTATGTTTATTTAAAAAGCTATTTATTTTGCCATGCATAGCTTTTTCAAAATTTTTTGCAAATATTGGAATCAGTGTAATGGGCCTATAATTACCCATATCAGAACAGTTGCCCTTTTTATATAGTGGTTTAATTATAGATTCCTTTAGCTGGGTTGGGAAAATACCTTTTTCAAAGGAGAGGTTTATTAAATAGCTAAGAGGGGATGCAATAATTTTTGCACTTTATTTAATTATTTTAGTCGTTACTTCGTCATATCCGGTTGAATTTGTGTTATTCAATGAATTAATTATTCTAATAATGTCAATTTCATGTACTGGAGTCAAAAATATAGTATTAATGTTATTATCAATGTCAATGTTGTCTACGTTATAATTATTATTGTTAGATTTTTGTGTCAGTTCGATAAAATAATCATTAAATTGGTTACATATGACATAAGCATTAGTGATTTTTTTATTACAGATTATTAGTTCATTTATATCGTTGTTGTTATTTGATTTGTTTGAGTTATTTTGTATGATTGACCATGTCGCTTTACATTTATTTTTAGCATTGTTTATAAAATGGTGTTATTTATTTGCTGTGATTTTGATATGTATTTTTTTAAGATCTTAGTATAATTGCGGTATTTTTTCTTGTGATAATCTTTACTTATAGCATCGTGCTGATATGCATAATATAAAGCTCTCTTCTTCATGCATGATATTTTTAAACCCCTACTAAGCCATTTGTTTTTAATAGGTTTATTGGTCTTTTTGACGAATATTTCGGGAAAACACAATTTATAGAAGAGCGTGAACAAGTCGTGGAATAAATTAAATGCTTTATTGCAGTCTGTCTCCTCGTACGTGTCACTAAAACTCAAGGCTGCTAAGCAATCTAGAAACTTTGTTACGTTGCTCTTACCGTAATCTCTTTTCGTTTCATACCAAAATTCTATAGTTTTTGGTTTAATATTATTCATCGCTGGAACATAAAAAGTCAATGATTGTCCAGTATCGTGATCGGAGAGAGCTAAATTATGTACACTGCATTTCAGGTCAAGTGCGGGAATATTACTTGCTATTTGATCTATGCTAGCATTTTTCCTAGTGGGCATCCTAACATGTAGTAAGATATTATAATTGTTTAGTAATGATATCAATTCTTTTGTATATTTGTTGTCTTTTAAAATATCTATGTTCTAATCTCCGCACAAAATAATATTTTTTTTAGCTTTGCGGGTTAGTTTGTGTAATAATAATTCAAGATTTTTAAAAAATGTGAACACATCTGAATCCGGAATTCTATAAATGCACACTATAATTAAATTGTGGCTCAGTATTTCTGTACCACAGCATTCGAAGCAAAATTCGATGGCCAACTCATTAATTATTGGTAACGGACTAAAAATTATACCTTTTTTCACTAAAACACACGTTCCACCGCGTTTCTTACCGTATCTTGTGTAACTGGCAGTTAAGTTATAGTGTGTAAGAGTCAGATTACTTTCATGCCCTGATTTTATAAAAGTTTCACTGAGACAAATAAAATCTATATCGCCAATCTGATTTGCCAAGTCGATAATTGTGATTTCAAATACATCAATGTTATATAAGATCCCAGTTATGTTTTGATGTAATAGAATAAATTGATTTTTCTTTGAATTGTCATTACTACCAACAAACCTTTTATGTAATGGGACGAAAATTAGCTTTTTGGGTATTTTTTTGGTGATTTTGGAGAGTTACAGTCGTAGTCATATTGACTTGGATAGGTCTCAATGTCAACAAGTACGCGACGGAATATATTTTCATAAATCGTATCATATGAGAATGTTTCATCAGATAAGTCAAAATTACTGTCAAAAAAATAAGCATAATTAAGATTTTCTATGTCAGTGTAAAGCAAATTATTAAACATTTCAACTTTGTAATTGTGTATCAGAGCCCCTAGTACGTAAGTAGGGCAGCATATAATAACATTTGTATGAATTACGGTTTTAAGAGATTCTTTAATGAACCTAACCATTTCAATTGGTTCTCCGGTCCCTTTAAATAATAATAATAATTTAATTTATTAAATGACAACAAAGGTCCAATGGTTAGTAACTTATCTACTAAGGGTTAGTAATACTTAAAAAACTAATCAAGACTGCCGCACAAGCAATGCTAACCAGTATCTTAGCACTGGCGCATCGAGCTTGTCGGCCATGGTTTGTAGGATGCTGTTGGCGCTGGTCCTAGTTCTACCGAGCAACGAGGCCGCCTTCTTTCTCACGATGGCATAAAAGTCATCCACTCGCGCCAAAGCGAACATGTCCGACGCACTGCAATACCTCTACTGCAACCCCAACAGCACCCGAAAACCATTATTATATTGCACACGCAAGTCTTGTTCGCCAATCATAATAATACAGTAGTCGTCCAAGCTATAATTCTGTAATTTATTACCTATATTAGAAATAACGTCTTTTATACTACCATTACGAGACAAGTAATGACAAAAGTCAAAGTGTAGGCCAAAAGTGCTTTCCAATACTTCCAGTGTCCCTCTATGGTTGCAGTTATTGAGAACACATAGCTTTCTTTTTTTTCTACTGACTTTTGTTACCTCACGACGATCTTGTAGTGTCTTCTCATGTATTTTAATCTCCTTGTCGCTATAATTGCTATATTCAGTAGATACAGATGCTTCGGTCTGCGTTTGTCTGTAATTTTATTTTTTCCTATATCTCCGCAGTTCCAAGTCGGAAAAATACAAATTTGGTGTTCAGAGATAGGTCTTTGTGCGGCGCATCCAGCTACAGTCTCAGATTTTTAAATCTTCGCTCAAAATTTAGCAGCGTCGAGCCGCAAAATCTCAAAGTAACGGTTTTTCTTCGATATTTTTTTCAATTTTCTACTTTTGACAACAAAACTTTCATAGTAGCATGCGCCTTAGGAGCACGCTTCTAACAGTATATAAAACTTGTTACTTTCACAGTAGCATGCGCCTCAGGAGCACGCTTCTAACAGTATATAAAACTTGTTACTTTCACAGTAGCATGCGCCTTAGGAGCACGCTTCTAACAGTATATAAAACTTGTTACTTTCACAGTAGCATGCGCCTCAGGAGCACGCTTCTAACAGTATATAAAACTTGTTACTTTCACAGTAGCATGCGCCTTAGGAGCACGCTTCTAACAGTATATAAAACTTGTTACTTTCACAGTAGCATGCGCCTTAGGAGCACGCTTCTAACAGTATATAAAACTTGTTACTTTCACAGTAGCATGCGCCTTAGGAGCACGCTTCTAACAGTATATAAAACTTATTACTTTCACAGTAGCATGCGCCTTAGGAGCACGCTTCTAACAGTATATAAAACTTGTTACTTTCACAGTAGCATGCGCCTTAGGAGCACGCTTCTAACAGTATATAAAACTTGTTACTTTCACAGTAGCATGCGCCTTAGGAGCACGCTTCTAACAGTATATAAAACTTATTACTTTCACAGTAGCATGCGCCTTAGGAGCACGCTTCTAACAGTATATAAAACTTGTTACTTTCACAGTAGCATGCGCCTTAGGAGCAAGCTTCTAACAGTATATAAAACTTGTTACTTTCACAGTAGCATGCGCCTCAGGAGCACGCTTCTAACAGTATATAAAACTTGTTACTTTTCGCGAAAAAACCAATTTTTAGATTTTTTTATGCACAGAAACATTTATGAATTAATGAAACAAACAAGTCTTTAAATGTAGGCCATTCTTCGTAATTACCAGAAAATGGGGGGAGTTGTATGTTAGGTAGCATCACTTTCGGTCGTAACTTTCCGTCACACGACGTATTGCTGCATGGAGGCTGGTCGTGGTCAGTCTTCTTCGAAGTGCATGCGTCCAACATTTCTCTGAGATCTCCCAACATGCTTAAGTATAAGTCTTCATATATAAGGAATTCTTCGTTCACGTAGTACGGTAAAATTCCACGTTATTCCCGAGTTGTATTTTTTAAAAGATCTTGGTGCGCTTTCATAAAAGATACCCAATATTGTTCTACCGTTTGAATACGAGTTCGTAAATATGCAGGCTTCAATAACCGTTCTTTAGGGCAATTTTTAAGGTTTATTTGGGTCCTTTTGAGTGTTGCCGCTAAGTCTTCAAGTATAGATAACGCTTTATCAGCTTCAGATGCCATTGTTTAGAAGTAAATCACTAGAATCTTCAAATTGTAGTTCAATGTCTAATCGAGAATAATTTGTAGTTGATGGAATTCCTCAAAAATTTACAGCATTGAAAAACATAGGACAACCACTACCTAATCGTCACGTTTAGGCAACAATCAATTATAATCAAGAGACTGAATTTAAGTTCCCTAATCGCGTCATGTTCATTCGTCATTGTTCATTTTGGCTTCATAGAAATAGAATTTTATAGAAATCGGTTCAGTGGCTCTGTAGCGGTCTCATACGCATCGCATCAAACAACCAGCCACGACGGTGCGCAGCCGTGCACCGAGCTGAGCTGAGGCGCGCGCGCGCCACGGACAATGGAGATGGCTTGCGACACCACCGGCGGCCAGCGGCCGCGTTGATGTGATCATTGGCAAGGGACAACATACCGGCACAGCAGCTGGCTGACTTACTGAGCGCGAGCGCAGGTCACATGATCTTTTATAGTAAAACATCTCGCTAGCATCGGACCCAACGGTAGGCAAAGTATAGAACATTATGCGTGGCGCACGGCAAGCCCCGATTGGTCGACCAGTATATTAAGGTTTTGTTTACTCTGGTCACTACGTCCTATACAGTGTAATAGCACATAAGCAGTGGCAAATTAATATATTTTATGCATATCGTCAACCGAGTTTCATTATAACCTTCCTACGAAGAATATCTCCTAAAGTGGTGAACCCGACGTGATAAAAAAAGTGCCCGACGTGATAAAAAAGTGTCCGACGTGATCCCTAGTTGATCACCCGATCCCGAACCGATCTCGACCCGATTCCGACGTGGTATACCGACGTGATATACCGACGTGATTTTACAGTGGCCAACGGACTTTGAAGATCGATCACCAGCATAAACCATGGCAACGAACGACGACCAAAAAAATTTACTCGACAGAGAAGACGTAGAAGCCATTTCGGTGAAGTCTCACTTACCTCAGTTCTGGCGTGACAAACCCACACTCTGGTTTGCGCAGTTCGAGACCATGATTGCCAGACAGAAATTGAGCGACGAGACCAAATTCGGCCTGGCTGTTGCTCAACTAGAAAAAGTTGACGTAGAACAAGTTAGGAATATCATCATGTCGCCGCCTAACACAGGAAGGTACGAGAAGCTCAAGAAAAGATTATTATCTGTTTACGAGGAGTCCGAAAACAAGCAACTCCAGAAGCTGCTCAACGACGTCGAGCTGGGAGACCAACGGCCGTCGCATCTACTGCGGCGTATGAGAGATATAGGTCGCAATAAGTTTCCCGACCAAACCATACGCATGCTGTGGATGAGCCACCTGCCAGTGTCAATGCGAGCGGTACTGTCAGTGAGTGAAGAGTCGAGATTAGACGCTTTGGCAGCGATGGCAGACAAAATGGATGAGCAAACCAAGGAAATATCATCCATCTGTTCCTGTGCTCACGGTAGGAAGTCCACGACACCATCAGCCTCATCTTCATCATGCGTGATCATCACGTGCGAATACTAAATATGATGGAAGTGGAACCGCTCACCAGAGAAATCGCCCAGTTAAAAATGGACCGAGTGCGAGACAACTACCGTCGTTCGCGAATATATCAACGCAGAACGCGGTCACATTCAAGATCCGCGAGACGAGACACAGATATACGTTTTTACCATCAGAAGTTCGGCAGGGCGGCATACAAATGTCGTGATCCCTGCAATTACAACAAGATGAAATCCAATCAGGAAAACTAGAAAAGACTTCAGTTACGACGGAAGCCGAAGTCAACGAACTTACGAATCGCCGTCTATTTATCAAGGAATTATCAATGGGACTTCATTTTCTAATCGACATCGGGGCTAACGTGTCAGTGTTACCGGTTTCAAGATCAGGAAAACGAAGAAAACACCCGAGTAATTACTTGTACGCTGCTAACGGTTCGTCAATACCCTCCTATGGTGAACAGTCGATGGTACTGAATATTGGATTACGACACCCGTACATAATATGGAGTTTTGTAGTTGCTGATGTAAATCGACCTATCATTGGAGTTGATTTCCTACACAAACATCAGCTCACAGTGGACATACACGAACAAAAACTCGTCGACAAGCGAACCAGTCTGTCCGTCGCGGGTTACATAACAGCGCCATCGGACCACAGCATCAACACTGTAAATAATCAGCAACCATATCACGACCTGTTTGCAAAATACCCTGACATCACTCGACCGTCCTTAAAGCTCTGCCACAGTGAAGTTGAGCACCAGATCGAAACAACGGGACCACCCATATATTCAAAAGCCAGACCACTATCTCCACATAAGTACAAGTTGGCGAAGGTAAAGTTGACGGCTCGCGGCCTCGCGAGCTGAGGCGCGAGCGCCGTCGTGGCTGGTCGTTTGATGCGATGCGTATGAGACCGCTACAGTACTCCCCCACTAGCAAAGCGTACAGGAGGTTTTGATATTCTGCCTGTTCTTGTTATATGAGCGTAAGTATCTGTTGTTTCTTGCTCCGGACTCAAGTAATAGGCAGGCTTCAGTCTGTCGATCGAAATTTTCGAGCTTTTATTATTTACTTGCCCTTCAAAGTACTTGTCGAAGCGGGCGATTACGCGATGTGGTCCGTTGTACGTTGGTGTTAACGGCTTGCCGACTGCGTCGTTGCGTACATTTATAAACTAAAATTACGGGTAACAATTAAAGTAAACAAAATTACGTTGTTTGCTTACATGCATTTTCCCAACTATTTTAGCGCCAGCATCCAGTCTAACCGGATGCAGCTGAACAGTACTTTTCACAACTAAAAAGTGTACCTAAAATAAAAACTTTTTTACAAAGAAAACAACCGCCTTCCAAAAAACACTACAAAGTGAAAAATAACTAATTTCGGAAGTTGGTGTCAAAAAGTAATATACAAAAACCATAGACACCGACTTTCGAAATTAGTTATTTTTCTCTTTGTAGTGTTTTTTTGAAACTTGGTTGTTTTTTAGGGTTCCGTATAGGGTTGCCAGACCGCCGGGAAATCCGGGATTGTCCCGGAATCTTGCCTCTTGTCCCGGAATGACCTGTTGTCCCGGAATGAGCGGTAATTGTCCCGGATTTTAAAAATTTTTGGAATGACCTTTTTTTTTTTTTAGCTGTTCTTCGTCCGACACTGCCTGGATTTGATTTGGAATTTTTTTTAGCCGTCCTTCCTCGACCCTCCCGGATTTAATTTCGAATGAGCTTTTTTTTTTTTTTTTTGTTTTAGCCGTTCTTTTTCCTCTCTGTCGACGACTGTCCCGGATTTTGTAACTTCCTATCTGGCAACCCTAGTTCCGTACCTCAATAGGAAAAAACGGAACCCTTATAGGATCACTTTGTTGTCCGTCTGTCTGTCTGTCTGTCTGTCTGTCTGTCAACACCCTTTATCTCAAGAACGCGTGGACGTATTACGAACGAATTTAATAAATAACAAGTATCGAAATATACAAATTATTCCAATTGAAACTATTGTAAATGGTATTTTCGATAGGATCATTAAATTATGTACCCGTGTGTAATAACGAATGTGGCAGATTCGATAATAGAAATTAAAATAACATCAGCGAATAATATCGAATCAGTCACTTTCGATACCTCAATCTAAATATATAACGATGTACAAAATCGAATCTGGCACTTTTTAGGGTTCCGTACCTCAAAAGGAAAAAACGGAACCCTTATAGGATCACTTTGTTGTCCGTCTGTCTGTCTGTCTGTCTGTCTGTCTGTCAACACCCTTTATCTCAAGAACGCGTGGACGTATCAAGCTGAAATACACATGAAATACTCGGGTCTGTTGCCCCTTTAAGCTGTGAAAATATCAAACTTCTACGCCAAGCCAATCAAAAGATACAGCCGATTATGTCGATATTTTCAACAAATTTTCGACACTCGCAAAGGAATCAAAACCTACAGGATACTTCCCGTAAACTCAGAGTCTTGAAAATTGGCATGAAGCATTGTCATATAATGCAAATATAGGAAAAATTGCGAAAATCACATTTTTTAGTTATATAATATAATAAACATATTTTAATAAAATGGAACTTACTACCTTATTTCTCACGAACGAATAAAGTTATCAAATTGAAATTTATACCAAATACCTAGGTCTAATGTTCCTTTAAGCTGTGAAAATATCAAACTTCTAAGCCAAGCCAATCAAAAGATAAAGCCGATATGTCGATATTTTCAACAAATTTTCGACACTCGCAAAGGAATCAAAACCTACAGGATACTTCCCGTAAACTCAGAATCTTGAAATTTGGCATGAAGGATTGTCATATAATGCAAATATAGGAAAAATTGCGAAAATCACATTTTTTTAGTTGTATATAATATAATAAACATATTTTAATAAAATGGAACTTACTACCTTATTTCTCACGAACGAATAAAGTTATCAAATTGAAATTTATACCAAATAACTAGGTCTATTGTCCCTTTAAGCTGTGAAAATATCAAACTTCTAAGCCAAGCCAATCAAAAGATACAGCCGATATGCCGATATTTTCAACAAATTTTCGACACTCGCAAAGGAATCAAAACCTACAGGATACTTCCCGTAAACTCAGAATCTTGAAATTTGGCATGAAGGATTGTCATATAATGCAAATATAGGAAAAATTTCGAAAATCACATTTTTTTAGTTATATAATATATTAAACATATTTTAATAAAATGAAACTTACTACCTTATTTCTCACGAACTAATAAAGGTATCAAATTGAAATTAAACCAAATACCTAGGTCTATTGTCCCTTTAAGCAGTGAAAAAATCAAACTTCTAAGTTAAAGCGATCAAAAGATTCAGCAGTTTATACCGACACCTTAGACGAATTTCCGTCACACGCTAGGGAATCAAAACCTACAAGGTACTTCCCGTGAACTCAGAATCTTGAAATTCGGCACGAAGCAACGTTATATTATAGTACAGACAGATAAAGGAAAAATTGTGAAAATGATAAATTTGAAGTTACATAAAATATTAAAATATTATTTTTGCTTACATGACATAAAATATTTTTTTAATAATTATAAACTTACTACCTACCCATACTAGATATTACCTACCTATACTAGAGATTAAAGTTGAAATTCATATCAAACACTTCTTAAATCTAATTGCCTCTAATCTGTGAAAAATTCTAAATCAATGCTAGTATTATAAATGCGAAAGTAACTCTGTCTGTCTGTTACGCTTTTCCGTCTAACCCTCTCAACCGATTTTGATGAAGTTTGGCACAGATAATCTTTAGACCCTGAGAAAGAACATAGGCTACCTTTTATCCCGGAAAAATTTGATGTTCCCGAGGGGAATTTAAACAGCGCGATATAACCGAACTCCACGCGGGCGAAGCCGCTGGCGGAAAGCTAGTACATCATAAGTTGTAAACCGCTACGTTTGTACGGCGGAACCCTCGGTGTGCAAGTCCGACTCGCATTTGGCCGGTTTTTTTTTTATTATAATCAGTCTTCAATTATTTTTTACATGGTTTCGCAGTTATATTAATATATGTCATGAGTAAAACATTAAATATTTTAGTTTTTTTTTATACGGCGAGGTTAGAGCGCGTGCACATGGGCTGGTGCGATCAATCCAACAATTTCAATAAACGCCAAAAAAATTGCTATAGGGACAGCCTACCGACCACCATGGCAAGATCTATCCCTTTTCTTAGATGCCTTAAAGGATTCCATTAGTTCACTGGGAAATTATGACCACTACATTTTACTTGGCGACTTCAATGTTAACCTGCTAGATACGAATGGACTAAAAACTAAGAATATTAAAGAATTTTTAAATTTCATTTCATTTCATTTCTTTATTCAGAACAATTTATATTGTGTTGAACTTTACATGAAGTGAGCCTCAATGCTGGTAGAGTGGTGGCGCCCCCTGCCGGAGCCGGCTGCAAACCTTGGTGCTGCACTGCTGGATTCCCACACACACACACACACGTGGATTTTACTGGCACTTCAGGGCGATCCACCACTGGTTTTTATGCCTTACCAGAACGTGACAACACTCACTAGTCGACGCGATTACGCTTTCCGCGATCCGGCTCGAAGGACCAAAATGTACGGCACAACTGCCCGATGAGACTGTGTGAAATGAAACAACGTTTTCCAAAGAGAGTACTAAAAAAAAAATATTTTTCTGTAACCTTTATATAATGATCACGGAGAATCTCGACACCGCGTTTCAGAAAACGGTATAACGCCATCTGTCGAGCTTGATAGAAAACCGCGATCGAACAACGTTAAAATTTGGTGACAACTTGTGTTTAAACTCCTTTCTTCTTGTGTTTTCTCTTAGCTTACGTTCCTCTTGTGATTCATACGTATGAATATACTTGACAAAGAGTAAAAAAGAATAACCAATATATACAAACTTGGTACTGTTAAAATTTTCAACTTTATAAAATGCTCTCTACATGATTCTCTTTGCGAGATCCTTACCAAAGTTCTGATAGCACGTTTATGTAAGATGAAGGCTTTCTGACAATTATAATTGTAGCTATTACCCCAAAGCATGATGCTATACCTTAATCTAGATTCGATTGGCGCATAATATATAGTCTTTAGTTGTTTTAGGTCTAAAACATCTCTAAGGCTCCTGAGTGCATAGCATGCTGATGAAATAGAAGAGTTAATAGCAGCTAGCTCATGTTTCCAATTTAAGTTCACATCAATGTCAATGCCTAAGAATTTAACTTTATTTACTAAGTCAATTTTGTCGCCGTTGATTTGTATGTCTAAATTGTCATTGTTACGAGTTGTTGTCTTGAATAAAGTAATATTAGTTTTACTTGTATTTAGCAAAAGGGCATTAGCTGTAAACCAACCGTAGAGATTTTTAAGGGTTTCGTTTACAGAATGGGTCAATTCTTTTAAGTCATTAGCCCCTATTATTATATTAGTATCATCCGCAAAGACGACGAGTTCAACATTAGGTTGAGTATGATGCATAAAGTTCAGCAAGTCATTTGTAAATATGATAAATAGTATGGCCCCAAAATTGAGCCTTGAGGTACACCACGTTGTATCGTTGTGATTTTAGACGTGTTTACTACTTCAGTATTATTTGCATCGATGCTTTTAATTTCGACAAACATTCGCCTATTATGCAAGTAGGATCTTAAAAGAATTAAGAACTTGCCTCTGATGCCGTAATGTTCCAGTTTATTAGTCAGTAATAATTCATAGTCAATAGTATCAAAAGCCGAGCTGAGGTCGATGAATAGTCCAGCCACTTTCATTTTGTCATTTAATTTCTTAATTACATCATATATAAGAGTGTTTATTGCATCTGAGCAACTAACGCCTTTTTGGTATCCAAATTGCCTTAAATTAATTATTTTATTGACATTCAAATGTACCATCAGTCTTTGCTTAATGATTTTTTTAAATACTTTTGATAAGGTTGGCAGAAGCGATATAGGGCGGTAATTTTTTGGATTAGTCTTCATTCCTTTCTTGAATACTGGGATTACTTTAGTCAATTTGAACTGGTCAGGGAAGATAGATTGCTCGAAACATTGATTTAAGAAATTAGAAAGAGGACCTGCCAAAGAGTCCATGTTCTCCTTTAAAATCGAAATCGGTAAGTCATCAAAACCGCTAGACTTTTTATTGTCCATCCTACTAACAATTTTTGAGATTTCTGACGGTGTCGTCGGATAAAAAATTATATCACTTTCTACTCTTTTACTACTTTCTAATAGGAAAGACATTGCTCTTACTTTTTCATTGTTACCCACAGAGGATTTCAATACAAAACTTTCAACGAATTGATTTGCGACCTGTTGGGGATCAGTTATCAATTTGTTGCCTATTTTTAAGGCTATGGTCCTATATTGCCTATTTGTTGACTTCTTTGTACTTTCATTTACCAATGTCCACGTCTGTCCTGTCTTTAGCATTATTCAACTTATTTATTAAGGCCTCTCTTTTGTTGTTGTTGTTTTGTTGAGTTATTCAGCAGAATAACTCTTCTAATAAAAAATATTATTTAAAAACAAAAAACCCGCCTGCATAAGACTCTAAGGAACTGAAAAGGTAAAAACAAGTTGAACAATCGCAGTTGGGGGACTGTTCTATGGAATACTTGTTTAACTAGCTAAGAAGTCCCCCAACTGCGATTGTTCAACTTGTTTTTACCTTTTCAGTTCCTTAGAGTTTTATGCAGGCAGGTTTTTTGTTTTTAAATAATATTTTTTATTTCCATTTTTTAGTTTTAACAAATTATATTTCTAATGTGGGAAAACTTAAAAAAAAATGTTTTTTTTTTCATCGTTCCATTTAATATTAAAAGTGCATGTTATATACATATTTTCTAATGAGTATTTTAAATCCTTCATTTTAAAACCAATTCGATAAATTTGGTAGATAAAAATTACCTCATAATTATGGTGTCAAACATCCGCCATTTTGTTTTTTTTTTAATGTCACCGTCTAAGACAAATCTAACGATGTCTCAAATGTGAAAATTCGTTAAATAGTTATAATAGTTCTTTACTTATGAAATTGCCATTCTGCAGTACTGGCCATTTCAAATAAAAAAGAACTGTTTGGCTAATAATTCTAATATCAAATTCATTTTATATTGCTTTTTTGTTTGTTTCAACATGGAGCTCTTTTTTTTCCAAAAGTAGTCATTTGTTTATTAATTAGTGGTACATTTCCATCACATTTCAATCTTTTTCGTCAATAGGGATACGTTAAAAATTCGAGTAATTTTGGTATATGAATGACGAATCTACGCCGTTTACGGAGCTAACACTACAAAGCAACGCAGCGCTTGTTATTGGTTTGCTCACTGCCGTTCTGGGAATTTCGAATTTAAAAATGAACCCCGCGGTCATCTGAATACTTTTGGTCGACAATGACGAATTGAAGACGATTGTGGAAGCTGATGACACACAATCTACGGCTGATATAGCAACAGCTTTCGACAAAACAATCAAAAAATATAAACTATATTGGACCATATGTGTCGAATCGGCAATATATATATATATCTTGCCAAATGGGTGCCCCACGAACTCAATGGTCGCCAGCGCGAAGTACGCGAGACGTGCCTGGCACTGCTCAACAGACAAACAAATGAAGGAATTTTGAAACACATTGTTACCTGCGATGAAAAATGGATTCTGTTTGCTAACCGCAAGCGCTTAGCAAATTGATTAGATCCTGGTTCAGCACCTAAACGAAATCTTATTCTTAGAAAATGGATGGTCCCTGTTTGGTGGTCTAACCGGTGTGATTCGTCACACCTTCTTACCAAACGGGATACTGCAGAAGTGTACTGTGAAGAACTGAACACAATGATGGAGAAACTGGCACATCTCCAACCAGCATTGGTCAATCGCTCCTCTCCGCTGCTCCTGCACGACAACACGCGAACTCATAGCGCACAACAGACAGTCTTCAAGTTGCAATAAAAGGTTTGTGGGATTGGAGGCTCTTCATCATCTGCCCTACTCACCAGACCTTTCGCCTACAAACTACTACTTTTTCCAGAATTTGAATAGATTTTTTTTAAATTAAATTATAAACTAGCGCTTCGTTAGCGCAGTCGTTGATGGTAAAGCGCACTATTAGTTTATTAAGAGCCTATTCACTTTAGCCTTGAAGACACTCAAATTGTAATCCGACGGAAACACCGCCGCTGGCAACTGTTGCAGTCCCTCGATGTACGCGGTATAAAAGAGGAGGCGAAACGCTTCATCCGAATCGTAGTGGTGTTAACAACGTAAGGGTGGAAACTTACCGTACGACGGGTCGTCCGATGGTGGAACGGAGATGGGGGAATTTAATCATGCAATTCCCTCGCACACTCCCCAAAATGTATCCTATAGAAGACCGAAAGGCTGGCTACTCTACGCCTGTACTCTAGGCTTTGGAGACCGTCTCGAGTTAAGTCAGGGTTACCAATCAGCCTCTTCGCCCGCCTCTCCACTGAATCCAAAGTGGCTAGGTGACACTTAGCAGCACCAGCCCAAATGTGGCTGCCACACACGAACCGACCTGTGCTTTGTACAACATTAAAAGCTACCCTGGTGTGAAGTACCGCCGGACATTTGCGATACCGCCAAGTTTCTTGACAGCCACCTTGGCCTTGGACTCAATGAACCGCCCAAAGTTTAGATTGGAGGAAATCTCAACTCCCAAAACCTGAAGGCAGTCAGTACACTCCAAGGATACATTTCAAAAAGTAGAAGCCAAGGTGAACGGGCTCCTTTTGGGGGTGAAAAGACACGCCTGTGTTTTAGCGGTATTGAATGCTACAAGTTCGGCATTGCCCCATTCGGAGACTGCCACTTGCCTCTCGTCCAGCTGATTTCTTTAAGAATCAATAAACTGCCACTGTTTTGGCAAAAATACATTGATTGCATGGGTAATTACTTCAATTAATACAAAAGATTTTTTTCCCTATTAAACGGCAATTTTATATTTAAAGACTTTTTTATATAAAATATATTTAGAATCAATATATTTCGACTGTCCCTAAGTATAGTATCGAAATGGAAAACTGGCACTTTACAGGAGAGCACTTTGAAGTTTATTTTGCGTATAAAATTTTCATCTATTGAGCTAACTGCAGTTAATTTCACATATGTACTAAAATTGTTGTAATTAACAAATACATAAGATCTATGCATTGAATTTATTGATAGTTTCTGAGAAAAGCTAGTTTCGATACTTTATTACGTTCATCAAATAATAAGAAAAATCGATACTGCCCTTTTCGATACTGTACTATGGAACAGTTTTTGAAAAGTTTATCGAAAGTGGCTCTTTCGATATGTTACGTCGGGCTTAGTAAACAGAAAAATATTGAAAGTGACATATTCGATCAAGTACATGGGAGTAATTTTTAGATTTCGATATTATACCTATAAATAACGAACGGAATGAACTGGTAACAAACTAAATAAAAGTAAAATAAAAATGAGTTTTTATTACAAAAGTTTAATTATATCAAAAATTACAATCACAGATCAAGTTCTATTTGGCATAATGAGATCAAAATGTACTTGAATTAGGTAATTCGTCATGCCATTACTGTCAATGACAACAAAACATTTTAATTATTTCCACTTAGAATAAATAAAAATTTGGTAAAACAAAAAGAGTAGGTACTGTTTTACAATAGTACCTAAAGTAGCCAGCTGAATGTCATACTCAAAGAAATAATGTTGTTTTATGAAAAAATTTAATTATATTTTTATTTTTGTAACATAAGAATGTAATAATAAGTAATTAACACAATATAACGAGTCTCCTGTCTTAGTAATGTTATTTTTCTTTATGTTCTTTAATTAACTTAATGAATTTCTTAAATGAAAACCAAATTATATACGAGTAAATACCAATATTTATTTAATTTTAATCATCGGAGTCTTCAGGTGAGGCCGAACTATATTTTAAACTTTGAAAATATCTATGATATTCTTAGGGTATGGCTGCTGTGTTACATAAATGAATCAAATCCTTATATTTAGCTTCAGGTAATAGCAGTTGTTGAGTAAAAGACTTTTTAAGTTCAACATCTTCTCTCCTTCTTCCACGACTTCTCGTTTCTACATATTTTTGTGTTTTAACATGAGCTGTTATCTTTCAGGTTGATTTTAAACTTTAAATAATTTGGATCCTTTTTACACACACACTGATTTCTTTAATACTATTTGATTTAATATTTTCATTTGTATCTTTTTTCCATTTCTGATCATCCAGTAAGCCTTTAAATTTTTTAAAAAAAGGTCATCTGGAGTCATTTCTACTACATTATATGGGGTTCCGCAAGTTTTACACCAACGTACTAAGGCAAACCATTGATCAGGATCGCCCTCGTTCTGTGTGGGTATACACAGTTCTAAAAAGCGAAGAGTGATATTTATTATACATTTTTAGCTAGGTACATGTAAAGGGAATACACTATTTGATTGCGATTACAGCCCGCGCCGTTATCAGATAAAAATAAAAAAATATTAGCACCTTCTTCTACTTTTCTTTTAACAAATTGAAGTAAGCTACTACTTACTTCGTTCGACTCTCTCTTTCCTGTAGGTACACTCTGTCCATAAAAAGCACGTATTTTTTTAGCAAGCATTTTTCCAAGGCCAGACAAAGTAAAATTATACAATGATAGCTTCCGTTTATAATTGAATAGACCTAGGTACGTCACCATGAGGACAATTCAAAATTTTCTAAGAATCAAATGTAGCACATACCATTTTAGATGAATTTTGTGACAGCATTATATCTTTATTTTTAAAATCTCTAGCAATTGAACAGTTGGAGTTTTTTCATGAGAAAAATTGACACAAAGAATGCTATATTCATGTTTTCATTAAGAATATCGGTATACTGGCGTAAAGTTTGTGCGGCATTATTATAAAGATGAAAGTTATCCCACTCCAGATACAAGGAAAACATTTTTTCATCAACAAATTATTATCTAAATAAAGTTTGCTGGTATTTTTTCGTGTGTCATTATCATCAAACTTTTTACTGTCCCACTGCCAAGCACAGGTTTTCTTTCAAACAGAGAAGGATTTAGCGTAATCACCACGCTTGCACAATGTGCAATCCTTCACCTTGTAATCAGTCAGATATACTTAGAAAGTATTAGAAAAGTTAAATTGGTATTTGCCTGACTTGGAATCGAACCCGCACACTCTTATTTGAGAGGCTGGTGTTTTAACCACTAGGCCACCACGATTTGTCCTGTAACTTTAAAGGGACGGCTGTGCTTTTGGTCCCGGGTTTGATCTCCGGGTCAGGCCAAAATGTATTCCTGAGAATTTCTCAGTGCCAGCCAGCCCGGAGTCTGGAAGTTGGCGGTCTTGTACCTCCGTGCTTCGGAAAGCACGTTAAGCTGTTGGTCTTGCGCCAGATCCCTCTTTGGCCGTGACCCATCAAAATACAAGGGTAGAGGAATAAAAAGTCCACTTTTGTCCGCGCACACAATTGTGCACTATAATAATAATATGTCCTGCATCGATCACTGATCATTGAGATTAGCCACCATAGCCGAATATCGCTAAGGAGTACATGAACCTATAAACTCACATAATAACTATACTTTTCTATTGTAAATATTTATTTATTATAATACATAGTTGACACCTGCACCAGTACGAACAGACATGTAGACATTCACACAAATGCAAAGCACTAACCGGGGATCGAACCAGGAACCTTTCAAGCAAGAGCGTCCACTATCATGGAACTAATATCATCGTAAAATGATCAAAATAATACTATGTAACATATTTAAATGAGCAAGACCACTTAAATTCATTTTTACCAGAATTTAATAAATAACAAGTATCGAAATATACAAATTATTCCAATTGAAACTATTGTAAATGGTATTTTCGATAGGATCATTAAATTATGTACCCGTGTGTAATAACGAATGTGGCAGATTCGATAATAGAAATTAAAATAACATCAGCGAATAATATCGAATCAGTCACTTTCGATACCTCAATCTAAATATATAACGATGTACAAAATCGAATCTGGCACTTTTTAGGGTTCCGTACCTCAAAAGGAAAAAACGGAACCCTTATAGGATCACTTTGTTGTCCGTCTGTCTGTCTGTCTGTCTGTCTGTCTGTCAACACCCTTTATCTCAAGAACGCGTGGACGTATCAAGCTGAAATACACATGAAATACTCGGGTCTGTTGCCCCTTTAAGCTGTGAAAATATCAAACTTCTACGCCAAGCCAATCAAAAGATACAGCCGATTATGTCGATATTTTCAACAAATTTTCGACACTCGCAAAGGAATCAAAACCTACAGGATACTTCCCGTAAACTCAGAGTCTTGAAAATTGGCATGAAGCATTGTCATATAATGCAAATATAGGAAAAATTGCGAAAATCACATTTTTTTAGTTATATAATAATTAATAAACATATTTTAATAAAATGGAACTTACTACCTTATTTCTCACGAACGAATAAAGTTATCAAATTGAAATTTATACCAAATACCTAGGTCTATTGTCCTTTTAAGCTGTGAAAATATCAAACTTCTAAGCCAAGCCAATCAAAAGATAAAGCCGATATGTCGATATTTTCAACAAATTTTCGACACTCGCAAAGGAATCAAAACCTACAGGATACTTCCCGTAAACTCAGAATCTTGAAATTTGGCATGAAGGATTGTCATATAATGCAAATATAGGAAAAATTGCGAAAATCACATTTTTTAGTTATATAATATAATAAACATATTTTAATAAAATGGAACTTACTACCTTATTTCTCACGAACGAATAAAGTTATCAAATTGAAATTTATACCAAATACCTAGGTCTATTGTCCCTTTAAGCTGTGAAAATATCAAACTTCTAAGCCAAGCCAATCAAAAGATACAGCCGATATGTCGATATTTTCAACAAATTTTCGACACTCGCAAAGGAATCAAAACCTACAGGATACTTCCCGTAAACTCAGAATCTTGAAATTTGGCATGAAGGATTGTCATATAATGCAAATATAGGAAAAATTGCGAAAATCACATTTTTTTAGTTATATAATATAATAAACATATTTTAATAAAATGAAACTTACTACCTTATTTCTCACGAACTAATAAAGGTATCAAATTGAAATTAAACCAAATACCTAGGTCTATTGTCCCTTTAAGCAGTGAAAAAATCAAACTTCTAAGTTAAAGCGATCAAAAGATACAGCAGTTTATACCGACACCTTAGACGAATTTCCGTCACACGCTAGGGAATCAAAACCTACAAGGTACTTCCCGTGAACTCAGAATCTTGAAATTCGGCACGAAGCAACGTTATATTAGAGTACAGACAGATAAAGGAAAAATTGTGAAAATGATAAATTTGAAGTTACATAAAATATTAAAATATTATTTTTGCTTACATGACATAAAATATTTTTTTAATAATTATAAACTTACTACCTACCCATACTAGATATTACCTACCTATACTAGAGATTAAAGTTGAAATTCATATCAAACACTTCTTAAATCTAATTGCCTCTAATCTGTGAAAAATTCTAAATCAATGCTAGTATTATAAATGCGAAAGTAACTCTGTCTGTCTGTTACGCTTTTCCGTCTAACCCTCTCAACCGATTTTGATGAAGTTTGGCACAGATAATCTTTAGACCCTGAGAAAGAACATAGGCTACCTTTTATCCCGGAAAAATTTGATGTTCCCGAGGGGAATTTAAACAGCGCGATATAACCGAACTCCACGCGGGCGAAGCCGCTGGCGGAAAGCTAGTACATCATAAGTTGTAAACCGCTACGTTTGTACGGCGGAACCCTCGGTGTGCAAGTCCGACTCGCATTTGGCCGGTTTTTTATAGTATACATCGAGTAGCGATAAGTTAGTTCAAAATTCAGTTACTTACGAGCTTTTTTTATTGTCAATTCAATAAATCATCACATAAATTAAAACGAAGCACGGGCAAGGGTCGCGATGTACGGTAAAGAAATGGGTAGTTACGTCCTGCTCGCACGCTTCTTGCCTCCGCGTACAGTATCGTTAGTGAACATTCGACCATTTAGGCTGGATCATTTGTCAAGAATCGATATTATACCAGTACAAAATATGGATAAAAGTCATATTATAGCATAATTTATTTTACAGTGTAAAAATATACTAAAAGAGGGATGTTTTGCAGCAATAAAAAAAAAACCTAAAATTTCAGTTTCGATACTGTACTTAGGGGCAGTCGATTTATTATAATCAGTAATTAAAATCCTTAATTTTGCTACCCAACTCGATATGCTTGGCAGAAAAAAATAAGTATTTTTTTTTTGTTCCATTTAATATTAAGTTATAGGTATACATATTTAGAATCAGTGTTTAAAATCCTTCATTTTGATATCCCACTCGATATGCTTGGTAGAAATTTATTTCTTTATATGTCACAATATGGCGTCATACATCCGCTATTATGGTTTTTTTTTTAAATGTCACCTATATTGTATGATCTTTTGCTAGATCACACACTACTTTTAGATGATGTGGGCAGAATACAATAAAAGATGATAAATTTATATAAACTACTGTATTGTTCCAAAGTTATAGGTAAATGAGCTAATGGACTGATGTGTGTGAAATGAGTGACGTGGCCTTTGCGGGCCGTAATGAGAACGCGACGACCGCTTGATGGCTCAACGCGAACTGATGATTATTATAAAGTAAAATGAATGCGAGGCGTAAATGCTGACGATGCTATGCTGATGTACGGTTGCACCGTACATGCTCCCGAGCGGGAAGATGAATATCAGATGAACATGAAAAGATGAGTGACAAGATGATGCCAATTGGTCCTTATGCTAGATGATTAACAAGGTGATTCCAATAGGTCCTTAATCTATGTTTAGAGTCTCTATTTGAATTCTGTTTTCCTAGACATAGGCACTGTACACTTGTCCACTTTATGCACTTTAGGAATTTCACTGTAATCGGATACACATGGAATCTCACACCGATTACGCGCACTGACACTATATTGAACCGCAGACGACGTATAAGAGGCCCCAGCCTCTGCTCGTGCTGGTGTCTCGTGTTGCGGGGTTGTTAGAGTCGCCAATGTGGCGCTTGCCACTGCCAGAGATGCGATTCGCCTGTTACGCAGCCGACGTACCATAATGACTACAGCAACCACCAACACAACTCCAATCACTATGTATAATGCTGTATAGTGATGGATATCATGATAAAAAAGTTGATGTGGCAAATTCTCACTTGCTTTGAGAATACGGAGTTGTTGTCAGTGTGTAAAATTTGAGGTTGCCCGGGTTTTACTCCCTGACAAAAAAAAGAGAAAAGTAGAGGTTCGGCTAATCGGGTGTGAAAATAAAAAATGATAGTTTGTTGGACTACTATGTTTTAATTACAAGCTTTTACATGTAACAACAGGAAACTATCTTTAACTCTTATTAAATGTAAATAAACAATATAGCTTTATTGTTAACCTCAATAAGGTTGGGTCAATCCTAGCGGCTCCAAGAGTGGTCTGTTGGAGCGTCCAGGTTTCACGCGCAACAGTAGCCTAGCAGATTGCCCACTAACTCTAGCTCAGCTTACTCAGGCTGTGGATTTCATCCACTATGACTACAGAATTATACAAATCCAAAATGGGGAAAATTATATAACAGAAAAGGTCACAAAAGGTCACTAAAGGTCACTAAAGGTAATATAATAGTAAATGAGTTTTCTACGGGTACAAGAATGTTATTTAAATTGAGATAAGAGGGTACTTGCGACACATCCTTGGAAGTTCCTGGCCTTCTTTGTCCTTGAAACCATGTGTCCTGCCTCTCCAAACCAACGGGGTTGAAGGTAGAAGAATATGACAAAAATAAAAAAAGACACGCCCAGGCGGCGCTCCAATAGAAAAATTCTCCGCCTGGGAGACCCAGCCACATGCACAGGATTGCTTGGGCCTATTGCTGCTTGCTGGCTGGTCCACACGGCCGCGATTGTCCCAAAATCAGCACACCGTGTCAGAAGCCTTTATTTTCTTTAAGCCCGTCCAGGCCGTCTGCCCGACGCCCTGCCGGTCAGATCTATCGACATCGAAAAGCCTTTTTTCCGATCGCTACGTGACTCCACAGGTATTTTCGCCTCCTTTTTCTTTGGCTGTCCAGAATCTCTCTCGGTGCCAAACACCCGAAACCAAATTACCCCTTTGAACGGTGGGAGATTTCCCCGCTTACAAGATTCCAATCTGCAGAAATCCAATGAAAATATAACTTGGTCTACCAAAATCCCTTAATGCAAAAAACTCACACTCAAACGTCAAAACGACAATAAATGTCACAGATAAAGCAAAACAAATAGTAATAGACAATTAGTATCAATAACCATAGACCACAAAAAGGTGCGTTTCCCTATGCTTAGTAAAGGCAAAAAAATAATAAATAAAATAAGAAATAATCACAACGTTACAATACCTCCCCTCCTAGGAAAAGGTTCGACCAAGGAGAACCGCTCGCTGCCCTCAGCGAACTAAATAAACGAAGTTAATGGATAATTAATGATAAGTATTGGTCATAACAATGAGTAGTCCAACCAAAAAAAATAAACAGAACAAAACAAAACCCTGAGCTTGTTTGATCAAGGAAGAAACCATTAAAAAAAACACTAAACCCAACACCAAGCTTCCTTCCTCGGCCCATATCCCTCGATCGCCTCTTACGATCTGCACGGAAAGAGATGCAGCTGACACATTCTAAGATTTTCTTTTGTCCCCAGGCCAGCATGGGGAAACAATTTCTCATTAGGGCAATAATCCCATGAGGAAACCTAAAAAAATTATTTAGTACAAATTAAAAAAAAAATTCGGCAAAGCGAAACAAAAAAACGTCGCATATACTCTCTCGAATACGCGTGCATGTGTTTCGAGCAGCACGACCTCCACCTGGTTTCAAGGACAATCCGGAAATTCAAAATGTGGTAAGGGAAAAAAAAACGTTGACGGAACCAAAATTAAAAAAAAATCGAACGCGTTCTTTCGATCCACTGATACAGTGATAACAACAATTCAGTAATACTGAAAATACAATATATCTTGATCCTACGTAAAATCCCAAATAAATAAAACAACCCGGATCCGGTAATAAAAAAAAACGTAGGAAACAAGACTGGTTCCTCAACAACCATACTCATGATATGTTAGACAGACAGCCATACGTTCCACGCGAATCCTCTCTTTTATTAACATTCATATATCCTTATATCCTTCGTCTTTATTAACACTAAGCGCTTAGTGAATTTACCTTTCATTCCTTCATTCTTCCTTCATCATTCATACAGAGTAATGAGTCGGAATAAAACCATTCAATACACCTACCAAAACGGCGTTTAAATGTCAACCATTTAAACTCCACAACGTATGCAGTCATCTCCGTGAACAACCGGCGGTTCGTAAACCGTGGCGGCACGACGAGCTCGCGAGATAACGGCGGGTCGTGCGTCCACGGAATACAGACACACAGCTGTATCACTTCGACACTACAATGCGGCTGCTGTCAGATCATCAAAACGCTGAAAAAAAACTAGTGACTCTTCAAGTCTTTAATATGCCATGACCCAATGGGATGGGCATCTAATCTTTCCAATTCGTAAACTAACCTTTTGAACGCCAATCACTTCTATACAAGTTCGAGATTTTCGTGCCCTCAGCGCCACTACTTGATTAGAAGTAATCACAGTATAAAATAAATTTACGACTTTTACAAGACCTTTTATTTTGTTTTTATGGAAATTTGCCCTGTTATCAACCATATTTTTAACTTTTTCACGCATAATAAGTTCTTATTTGTTTAATTTTCAATAGAAACAAAAACGCCAGAAAATATTTTAATGCCCCCAGCGCCAATTACTTGATATCAAGTAAGCCAGTGATGGGACACGACGAAGACCTCGCTATATTTCATCTCGTCGAAATGATCATAAATACTATTATTGCAAGAAAATGACGTAAATATATAATATTTTATAAATATTGTACACTTTAAACTAGGTTTTATTCACCTTAATCAAGAATTAATAGGTTTTCTAATCATTGTCGATAGTGAAACCCCGTTTGAAAAACCCATCCCTACAAAGTTAGTTAGTTGTCGGTCCGTACGCGCCACCGACGTGTATAGAAGGAAATCTGTGACGTCATAAGCGGACGGGTTTCAAGGTCATAGTGACTTTGTGCATTTTAGTGTAGTGCAATGTTTACATCTTGAGTTGGCGCACGTGTCCTTATAAAAAAAATTGTGACTGTGAATATGACGAATTATTGCGAGTTGTTCAAGTCTGAATCAGAATTTTGAAATAGTTCGTCGTCTTGACATTCCGTTAAGTCGTCAACTTCCGTTTCAGGAATTTTCTTCAGTTTTCTATTAGTTTCTACAAACCAGAAAAATAATTGCGAGTATTTAGCGACACCATTAAAAAAAGGTCTTGTGTAAAACAGACACTTACCCTCCATTTTATTTTATTTTTTAAAACGTAGAAAACCACGTATTAACTTCCATTAATTGTATTTGTTGTAAGTAAACGAAATAAATTATGCAGGAATCGGTTGAGTTTATGCACGTGTAACTCGACCACAGTGAATATAAAATATATATCATAGAAATCTAGACATCCTTATAACAGAAAGGATTTTGACGTGCCTCGAGCGCCAACTAATTGATATGAAGTAGAAGGATTACATTTGGAGGCAAATAGGGATGTGCCTTGTAGAACACACGTCTAATAAATTTAAAATTCTTTTCTTTATGATGGGGAATATATCCAGGTTTTCATATTGTTTTTTTTTTTATGAAATAAAATAAAATATGAAGTTACGATTACAGTTTTTATTTAGCTTCGTAAATTGGTGAATAAACATTATTTTAAATGTATAATATTATTTGCCGATAGGACACTAATCCCATCCCTACGTTTTACTATAGATCCGTTATACATTTGTAGTGTGGCGCAGGAGGACACATCGCGTATTATATAGATGGGCGTTCAAAAGGCTAAGGGCGACAAAACGGCCTTTACCCTGCACTTCCCGTACTTGGGTGCTAACTTAGCCATTTTAAACTTAGCTGCATCACTTTGCGTATAGCAGCGCTTCCAAACAATATCCCCTGTGTACGAGATCTAATTTCCCCAAGCAACCTATAATCATGGTCCACTAGGCCAAACTCCTCCAATAAAATCTCCTTAAGCTGAGACCAACAAAAAACTTGATCCCTGATACCCCTGTACCAAAGCAAAGCTTGCTCCGTAAATAATTGAGCAGCAGAATTAAACAACTTAATATCCGAGACACCATAGGACCGTTGCAACTCATCGACCCGTTCAAAGAAAGACCGTGGGTCAGTAATGCCGTTGAACTTTAAGTTCCACTTCGAAACATTTTTATCACCGGAGCATTCTACAGATATTTCCTTAGGAGCAAAGAAAGGGTTGACTTCATGAGGAGCAGGAGTACTAGCTACCTCCACCTTACCCAGGAGCACCTCCAGCTTGTCGCTAAGCTCTGTCTTTATAGTCAGGATAGCGGGATCATCAGACTGAATTCTGATGATCCTATGGTATAAGTGGCTGCCCAAAGCTCGGCTTCGGTTCTGCGAGTACCTGTCCTTCAACCTAGTGTACCTGTCAACAGCCACACCAAGTTCCTTCAGCTTTTCCTGAATAATTCTAAGTTCTGATTCCGGTGTAAATTCAGTTTCCAAAACTGCCTCTGCAGGACATTCTAACAATAAGCCACGAAGTTGTTTGCGCAGGGCTTCCACAGTACTAGCAGGAGTCTCAGAACGAATAGAAACCTCATATATAAGCTCATCCTTCAAGAGGGAGTGAAATTGTATATTGCGGTCCATGTTGATGTGAAAAGTTACTATTTGTAGCTAAAAATGTGTAAAAAGGAAATCAAACAGACTCTAAAACGCGAATTAACAGTGGTGACTTACAGTTATTTACTTAAATTTGCTTAAATTTACTTAAATTCTTGAATGAAGTTTTGAAATTGACACAATGTAAGGTATTGTTAAAAAAAAAATAAAAAATGTAAAATCTCCAAAATTTCTACAAAATTATGCTTAGGCACACGCAGGCACAGTATTTATATCAATTACAATCACTAAAAAGTGGTACTCAGTACAGCAATACACCAAAATAATTCAAAATAAGTTTTCACAGTGTGATCCCGCAGATAAAATTTGTCAAAGTTAAATTTCACTAAAATTCCATTAAATATTTGGAAAAACCACAATAAATTGGCACAGTCACATGTAAAATATTATAATCCTGCTTAAGGATGCAAAATAAATACAAATAAACACTAAAAATTTAAAAGCATGATGCAACATACCCTCAAACTGACATGTGATTGTTCAACTTTCACTAAGTAAAATTATGTGAAATTTAAAAAATAATTACAACAATGTTTTTTGGGAAGAAAAGGAATGCACTTATCACTGATTAATACTGATACAAGGCTAATTCACACTTATTAAATTAAAGTAATACTTCAAAATTTAAAGTTACAAGTTTTTTAGAAGAAAAAAAAATATCTCCAGTGGTGACCTTTACCCAATCAGCCAAATTCCCCATGAAAATAAATATAAATTGGGCGCCATTTGTCAGTGTGTAAAATTAGAGGTTGCCCGGGTTTTACTCCCTGACAAAAAAGAGAAAAGTAGAGGTTCGGCTAATCGGGTGTGAAAATAAAAAAAATGATAGTTTGTTGGACTACTATGTTTTAATTACAAGCTTTTATATGTAACAACAGGAAACTATCTTTAACTCTTATTAAATGTAAATAAACAATATAGCTTTATTGTTAACCTCAATAAGGTTGGGTCAATCCTAGCGGCTCCAAGAGTGGTCTGTTGGAGCGTCCAGGTTTCACGCGCAACAGTAGCCTAGCAGATTGCCCACTAACTCTAGCTCAGCTTACTCAGGCTGTGGATTTCATCCACTATGACTACAGAATTATACAAATCCAAAATGGGGAAAAATATATCAGAAAAGGTCACAAAAGGTCACAAAAGGTCACTAAAGGTCACAAAAGGTCACCACCGGTAATATAATAGTAAATGAGTTTTCTACGGGTACAAGAATGTTATTTAAATTGAGATAAGAGGGTACTTGCGACACATCCTTGGAAGTTCCTGGCCTTCTTTGTCCTTGAAACCATGTGTCCTGCCTCTCCAAACCAACGGGGTTGAAGGTAGAAGAATATGACAAAAATAAAAAAAGACACGCCCAGGCGGCGCTCCAATAGAAAAATTCTCCGCCTGGGAGACCCAGCCACATGCACAGGATTGCTTGGGCCTAGTGCTGCTTGCTGGCTGGTCCACACGGCCGCGATTGTCCCAAAATCAGCACACCGTGTCAGAAGCCTTTATTTTCTTTAAGCCCGTCCAGGCCGTCTGCCCGACGCCCTGCCGGTCAGATCTATCGACATCGAAAAGCCTTTTTTCCAATCGCTACGTGACTCCACAGGTATTTTCGCCTCCTTTTTCTTTGGCTGTCAAGAATCTCTCTCTGGGTGCCAAACACCCGAAACCAAATTACCCCTTTGAACGGTGGGAGATTTCCCCGCTTACAAGATTCCAATCTGCAGAAATCCAATGAAAATATAACTTGGTCTACAAAAATCCCTTAATGCAAAAACTCACACTCAAACGTCAAAACGACAATAAATGTCACAGATAAAGCAAAACAAATAGTAATAGACAATTAGTATCAATAACCATAGACCACAAAAAGGTGCGTTCCCCTATGCTTAGTAAAGGCAAAAAATAATAAATAAAATAAGAAATAATCACAACGTTACATTGTTTTTGGATATCCTCAAGCTCGTGGTTGCTCGAAAGAAGCGAATGGTTTTGTATCAGTGGAATGGGGATTCCTATGTCTATGATATGATTGATGGGTTCTATCTCAGGCAGCTTATAGGAAGGTTTTACATCTAAAGTGCTGAGACCTTCATTGTGTGAGTAAACCGTAAAACTTTCGGTTTTTATAAGGCAATCGTGTGCAACTCCCAATATGCCTGCTTTTACCAACTGCCCCGGCGAAACCTGATCGTCGCATAAAATTCTTATTTGGCAGTGCAGCAGAAAAATGCATAGTTATTTCCTTTATGAAGTGTTGTCCATTGATTGGAACAACTCGTAATGCTGATCTGGCAGTTGCTGGTATCAGGTTCGACTTGGCATAATTTTTCATCATTCTTGAGATGATAAATCGGTTTCTCTATATGGCATAGATATGTATTGTCATCGTCACGTAAACATGTCTGGACATCGTATATAGACATCGGTAAATACGAGTCCTTCTTCAAATTTATTGCAACATACTCAGCAATCGGAGTTACAATAGCCATGCTGGACACTGCACACCTACAGTTTGAGGTATTAGAATGATTTTCATGATCGACAATAAATTCCTGGATACCAAAGGCAATTTTAATTCAAAAATTAAATATTTTTCGGTCATTCTTGCCTTAACTGATAACAAATGATAAATATTTCTGAAGTTATCTTGTAGGTTATTAATTGGTAATGAAAGATCCTTTGAAAGATGACCCGATATTGTATTTAAGGTGTTCTTCAGTAGTTCTGGGGATAGTAAATGAAAATTGAGTCTCCCATGATAAGCATCAGTTATGGTATCCAATAAACTTGTCTGAATTGTTTTCAGGTGTCTTAAAACATTAGTCGTAGCAATTGCTCCAGTACTGAATTCGTTCATGATTCGATTTCTCTTTGATTCGTCCAATAAAACGTTCTCCAACTTATCTAATTTCATTGATAGTGAAAAAAGCATCTTGTATTGCTTATTAATTGCTTGTTCATTCCTTTTTAAAACGTTGTATTCTGCCTCAATGAGCGTTGTTTGTTGTTTCATAAGTGAAAGCAAATGATTTTCATTGTCCTGAATTGATTGAATATCTTGTTTATATTGGTCGGCAAATCTCTCATCAAGTACACAGAATAAATTGTTTGCGAGATACCCTACACCATTGATAAGGCCTCGCTTGCGCCAGCGCAGGTGTCGTTCACGGCGCGTGCTGGAATGCTGACTCAGCAACAGGTGGTTATAGTATTGAAGTTCCGAGAATTCATGCTGTAATTGTACTTGTATGATTTCACAGTGTGACGTTTCTTTAAACTTGTTACAAAACTGATCCAAGTAGACTAGGTATTTACTGCATGCTTCTGTACCTTGTCAAAATGAGTTCATGTCGTAGTATGTTACTATCTTCCAATCATCTCTGATTAATTGCATATTTGCAATTTTATCAAAATAAAGACCTTGATTATCTTTTAATTGAATGTCCTTGATGACTGCTTACTGCTTCTTGATGATTGCTTGAGACACCTGCTAGTCTCACCTCCTGACGACACAACAAACCTTGAGACACCTGTTAGTCCCAAAGTCTAATATGCCTTCACTGAACACGGATCCTTGAGACACTTGTTAGTCTCAAAGTTTGATAGTCACTGATCACAACACACGTTTGATTCACTGGATATCTTCCCGCTACAATATCCACGCGCGCGAATGGACTTTATAGCGTGCGAAGCTTAGTCGAAGGACCAAAAAGAATGTATGATGATGATAATGTGTGTGAATTGAGTGACGTGGCCTTTGCTGGCCGTAATGAGAACGCGACGACCGCTTGATGGCTCAACGCGAACTGATGATTATTATAAAGTAAAATGAATGCGAGGCGTAAATG
Organism: Sesamia nonagrioides; assembly: GCA_017933935.1. NCBI lineage: Eukaryota > Metazoa > Arthropoda > Insecta > Lepidoptera > Noctuidae > Sesamia > Sesamia nonagrioides. Next base: position 148,283 of record JADWQK010002279.1, on the reverse strand, counting down.
CTGACGATGCTATGCTGATGTACGGTTGCACCGTACATATATAATAGCAGTTGGGCAATTGAGGCAAATCTAACGATACCTCAAATGTGAAAATCCGTTCAGTGGTTCTGGAGATATTAGGTAATAAAGAATAATACATACAAGATAGGCGCTAAAAACATAACCCTCCTGGCAGTTGGGTAAAAATTCCAACATAGTTGTTCTTATATTTTATAAGGCTGTAATTTTTCAGCGATCCACTGCATAGTACCCTTTTCATCTTACTTGAAACTTTAAGCCCTTTAGTAATCCACTTTACTGTTGTATTTTTAAATGGTTTTATTCTAATTATCTTCTTTCGATAACAATTATGGAATGCTTCACCAAGACAATTTATAAAACCATTTATTCCTAACTAGCTTTCCGCCCGCGGATTCGCCCGCGTGGAGTTCGGTTATATCGCGCTTTTTAGATTTCCCTCGGGAACATCAATTTTTTTCGGAATAAAAGGTAGCCTATGTTCTTTCTCAGGGTCTAAAGATTGTCTGTGCCAAATTTCATCAGAATCGGTTGAGAGGTTTAGGCGGGAAAGCGTAACAGACAGACAGACAGACAGACAGAGTTACTTTCGCATTTATAATATTAGTATGGATTAGACCAATTCTTATTATTTATTGAATTCTTAAAAGCAGTGCAGTTTTTATCATTAAAAATTCTTCTTTTAGTTACTAGAGTTTGTTCAGATTTAATGATTTTTTTGTCGATTTTCTCTAGAAGTACGTTACAAAATAATCCACCATGACCATCAGCTAGGCCATTGTGATCAACTAAACACTGATTTATATTATCATCACCGAATGTTGTCTAAACATGAATGTGCCTTGTTACGAATAAACGTAGGAGCATTGATCAGATACCGAAAATTATAACAAGTCAAAATACTAGAAAATTTATTACATTTCTTACTGTCAACAAGTACTTATGTCAATATTAAAATCACCACATATGATACATTTCTTGTTAATAAAATGTTCCAACAATTTTTCCAAACAATTTATAAAACTTTCAAAGTATTTTCAATTTAAAAAAAAATAATGCCTCAGTCTGTCACAATTAGTCAAAACTCCTACGCATTTTACATCATCAAGTGAAACTCTCATCGATCTCATATGTACTGACCTACCGGCAACTACAAAGGTAGTACCTTTCGGGTCAATCAACGGCCATTCGATTGTAGTGGGTGAATTTCACATTAAACGTGAGAAGATCAAACCCTACACAGTAAAATGTCGGCCTCTTAAAAATGTGTGCACAGAAAGTTTTAATTTTGACCTATCATTTTTAGACCTTGGAATGATTTCATCGCTTGGCAATGTTCATGATATGATAAATGCTTTTAACATCCGTATAACTTCCCTATTCGATGTTCACGCACCGATCAAGACGTTTACTGTAGGTAAGGGAAAGGTCGTATCCTTGGATTACAGATACTATTAAAGTTATGATGCGTTTACGTGATGATGCACTTGGTAGTTATAGGAAGACGAAAGTCGATTAAAAGAAAAAATGTAATACAAAGAGTTAAAACACTTAGTGATTAATTCATTGTATTATGAAAAAGTTGCGTATTTTAAGCATAACATAAATAATAAAATAAGAACCCTAATTTATTATGGAAAAGCTTGAAATCGACCTTATCTCCCTATAAGCCCACACAGGACCTACCGTTGCGCTTTACAGATCCTGGCGTAATTAATAAAAGCTTTTTAACCGTCCCCGGTAATCCTGTGGCGAGCATTTCACTTATCCAACCCCTGCACCCTTGACGACGACGATGACGATGACCTTGCGCATCTGGGCGGGGCTAGGCAGAAACCCCCGCGCACCCCGCATCATATTTACTAACGACGATGACCTTCCGCATCTGGGTGGGGCTAGGCAGAAACCCCCGCGCACCCCGCATCGTATTTACTAACGACGATGACCTTGCGCATCTGGGCGGGGCTAGGCAGAAACTCCCGCGCACCCCGCATCATGTTTACTAACGACGATGACCTTGCGCATCTGGGCGGGGCTAGGCAGAAACCCCCACGCACCCCGCATCATATTTACTAACGACGATGACCTTGCGCATCTGAGCGGGGCTAGGCAGAAACCCCCGCGCACCCCGCATCATATTTACTAACGACGATGACCTTGCGCATCTGGGCGGGGCTAGGCAGAAACCCCCGCGCACCCCGCATCATATTTACTAACGACGATGACCTTGCGCATCTGGGCGGGGCTAGGCAGAAACCCCCGCGCACCCCGCATCATATTTACTAACGACGATGACCTTGCGCATCTGGGCGGGGCTAGGCAGAAACCCCCGCGTACCCCGCATCATATTTACTAACGACGATGACCTTGCGCATCTGGGCGGGGCTAGGCAGAAACCCCCGCGCACCCCGCATCATATTTACTAACGACGATGACCTTGCGCATCTGGGCGGGGCTAGCAGAAACCCCCGCGTACCCCGCATCATATTTACTAACGACGATGACCTTGCGCATCTGGGCGGGGCTAGGCAGAAACCCCGCGCACCCCGCATCATATTTACTAACGACGATGACCTTGCGCATCTGGGCGAGGCTAGGCAGAAACCCCCGCGCACCCCGCATCATATTTACTAACGACGATGACCTTGCGCATCTGGGCGGGGCTAGGCAGAAACCCCCGCGCACCCGCATCATATTTACTAACGACGATGACCTTGCGCATCTGGGCGGGGCTAGGCACAAACTCCCGCGCACCCCGCATCATATTTCGTATGAGTAAAAACGTACGTATGAAGTGAACCATATTAGGTAATTACTTTTATTATGGTCTCCAAAGCCTAGAGCATAGGCGTAGAGTAGCCAGCCTTTCGGTGTTCTATAGGATGCATTTTGGGGAGTGTGCAAGGAAATTGCATGATTTAATTCCCCCGTCTCCGTTCCACCATCGGACGACCCGTCGTACGGCTAGTTTCCACTCTTACGTTGTTAACACCACCACTACGGGTTGACGCTCGTGACCGCGCAGCTCCGGATGAGAGCCTTTAATCGTGCTGCCAAGTCCTACAAAAAGGCGCTTAAGAAGGCTCGCTTCGACCGCATTACCCATATTGGCAACAAGTTATCTGCGCAGCCATTCGGTAGCAGATCTTTTTGGTCCCTTGCCAAATCAGTCGAGGCGAACTTCTGTCGGCCCACACTCCCTCCGCTGGTTCGGCCTGATGGAACACTGGCTCATATGGCGAGATAGAAAGCAGGTCTCTTTGCCAATAATTCACGTCTTGATACTTGAATGCTACTCCACCTAATTTACCTCATTGCGGAACTTCAATACCTGAGGTTCGCATTAGGAACAAGGAAGTTCTGAGAGTACTGTGTCGTCTGGACGTGAATAAGTCTAGTGGTCCAGATTGTATACCAGCGATTGTTCTTAAAGTGTGTGCGCCCGATGTCTCCTGTATTGACGCGCCTTTATCGCCTCTCGTTTAGGACTGGTGTAGCGACCAAGGCGTGGAAGCTTGCCAACGTGCAGCCCATGCCCAAAAAGGGTAGTCGTAGTCGTGCCGATCCTACCAACTATCGGCCGATTTCGATCACCTCCATACTTTGCAAAATTATGGAGCGTGTGTTGTAGTCGCGCCTCTTGGCATACCTGGAAGGTAACGATCTCCTCATTGACCGACAGTACAGGTTTCGCCCCAATCGGTCAACTGGGGACCTACTAGTGTATGCCCCTCACTTGTGGGGCGAGGCCCTCGAGGGAAATGGGGAAGCGATTGCTGTCTCCCTTGATATCTCGAAGGCCTTCGATCGCGTATGGCACGCCGGCCTTTTGAGTATGCTTCTACGACATTTCTCCTGGCCTGACTGGCTGGGTAAAAGACTTCCTGATTGAACGGTCCCTCCGAGTTGTTGTCAACGGTTGCTCATCTGAGCCCATGTCGATTAATGTCGGTGTTACTCAGGGGTCAGTTCTCTCTGCAACTCTGTTCCTAGCGCATATTAACGATCTGCTGATGCCCGCCCATCATCCGCGGATAATGCTTGCCCATAGGTGCATGCAGATGACAGCACAGTTGTGGAGCCTCCCGGCTCGGGCTAGTAGGGAATCATTCCGGTTCGAAAGAGACCGAACGGTATGCCGGTATGGTAGAGCAAACGAATGTTGTACTACAGGCGGTCTCCAAATGGGGCAAGGCCAATCTTGAAGCATTCAATACCGCCAAAACACAGGCGTGTCTTTTCACCGCCAAAAGGAACCGTTCACCTTATTCACATTAAAAAAGAAGCTTTTGGGAGTTGAGATTTCCTCGAACCTAAAGTTTGGGCGGTTCATTGAGTCCAAGGCCAAGGTGGCTGCCAGGAAACTTGGCGTTATCGCAAAGGTCCGGCGGTACTACACACCAGGGCAGCTTCTTATGATGTACAAAGCATAGGTCTGTTCGTGTGTAAAGTACTGCAGCCACATTTGGGCTGGTGTTGCTAAGTGTCACCTGGCCACTTTGGATTCAGTGGAGAGGCGTGCGAAGAGGCTGATTGGTGACACTGATTTAACTCGAGATGGTCTCCAAAGCCTAGAGCACTGGCGTAGAGTAGCCAGCCTTTCTATGTTCTATAGGATGCATTTTGAGGAGTGAGCGAGGGAATTGCATGATTTTATTCCCCATCTCAGTTCCACCATCGGACAACCCGTCGTACAGCGAGTTTCCACCCTTACGTTGTTAATACCACTACGATCTGGACAAAGCGTTTCGCTTCCTCTTTTATACCGCGTACATCAAGGGACTTGAACAATTTGCCAGCAGCGGTGTTTCCTTCACACTACAATTTGAGTGTCTTCAAGGCTAGAGTGAATAGGCTCTTAATAAACTAGCGCGCTTTACCATCAGCGATCGCATAACTTTACCATCAGGCCGGACTGCGGTCAAGCGCTAATTTATAATTTATAAAAAAAATGACCAGTATAAGAAGTTACCCTCTTGACAACCTCTACACTATGCAATAAATCTTTATAGAAAATTAAAAAAAAAATTGTCTAAAATTTACTCAAAAAAAAAAACTCAAAAACATCGCTTAAAGCGTCAAACTGCAGCAACAAAATACTAAGGGCTAATATTTACACTTACTCACAGAAGTCAAAACTATTTACACTGATCAGAATCTAGAAAATATTATATTATAAATGGGAAAGTGAGTTTGTTTGTTTGTTCCGCTTTCACGCCGTAACTACTGAACCGATTGCTTTGTTTTGTAGACGTAAAGTCAGAAGGCCGGATTAAATGATAGGGTACTTTTTATCCCGGATAAATTTGATATTCCCGAAGGAATCTAAAAAGCGCGATATAACCAAATCATACTAATATTATAAATGGGAAAGTGAGTTTGTTTGTTTGTTTGTTTTGCTTTCACACAGTAACTACTGAACCGATTGCTGTGAAATTTTGTAGACGTAAAGTTAGAAATCTGGATTAAATCATAGGATACTTCTTATCCCGAAAAAAATTGATATTCCCGAAGGAAATCTGAATAGCGCGTTATAACCGAACTCCACGCGGGCGATGCCCGCGGGCGGAAAGCTAGTATCAAAATAAAACATCATATAAAATCACGTAAAGCGTCCCAGCGCAGCAATAAATGCAAACATCCAATAATTATACACCAAATCACTAAAAATACTTCGTTGCACTCGAAGTACATAGTATCCAAGGGTGCGCGGAGCAATAAGTGACACAGCCTCCTCTCACGAGCGCTGGCGCGCGACTGCCGGCTACCTGCGCCCGCGTCCCGCATAAAGCCCCTCTGAACCTCGTAAGAGTCGTAAGGCAGAAACTCGTACGGAAACTCATTTTTATTACTTTTCTTATTAAATATTAGGGCGCGGGTCCGCTATTGAACGTGATCCTCACATACACACAGCCCCAGTGGTGAGGCACAGGGGTGTGCCACGGAGCATGCGCGGGCGCGGGTCCGCTATTGAACGTGATACTCACATACACACAGCCCCAGTGGTGAGGCACAGGGGTGTGCCACGGAGCATGCGCGGGCGCGGGTCCGCTATTGAACGTGATACTCACATACACACAGCCCCAGTGGTGAGGCACAGGGGTGTGCCACGGAGCATGCGCGGGCGCGGGTCCGCTATTGAACGTGATACTCACATACACACAGCCCCAGTGGTGAGGCACAGGGGTGTGCCACGGAGCAGGCGCGGGCGCGGGGCACAGGGGTGTGCCACGGAGCAGGCGCGGGCGCGGGTCCGCTATTCAACCTAAATCAATCCTAATCATTTTTATTTGTTAAGACGCTGTGAATAGCAAACTTTTAGGTATTTGAGGGGGTGAAGCAGACGAAGTGGGACACGACTAGCCCCGCCCACTGCGGGGCGCGGGGCGCTCCGCGCGAGTACATCGATGCGTGAGGCGTCGTGCATCGAGAAATACGCACGTTCTATTAAATCTATACCAACCATTCTCTATTCCATCTACATTTAGAAGCCTAATTTCACATCCCAACCGCGAGCATGGCTGGCTCTGTTCGTCACAGTCCCGGTTCGCATTAGACGAGCACCGGGTTCGAATCCCAACATCCGTTTACTTTACCTTGGGATTTTCGAAAATGTGTATTTTATACATATTTATATTATAATGCGCTTTGTCCGTTCTGCTTAAATTTTTTGTTATGTCCTTTTTTCATGAAACTGTTAGAAATATATCATTTCTAGAAATCACTATTTATAAACAGCTGTTTAGAGTAACTGTTAAAAAAAATGCATTTTCGGATATTTAAAAAAATAAAAGATTTTTTCTTCAAAACTGCAACTCTTATCGAAATCGGGTTTGTACGAGTGAAATAGATGGAGGCACTTGGAGGAGGCCTATACTGAAAGGGGCCATGAATAATGCAACAAAATGAAATCTAAATTTACTGTTTTGAACTATTATCAAATTAACTGTTATTTTTATTGTTTTTCTTTTGTTAAATTATATTATGAACTAAGAAATTCGTGGTTAAATAAAGGCTTATTATTATTATTTATTATTATTTCTAGAAATTTGTAGAAAGAAAATTATAACGAATTGATTTTAAATATTAGTTTGCATTATAATTGTTACAAAAAGAATATATTTAAAAAGATGGAACAATTACCACAAAAAATACAGAAAATCGGCTAAATTAATAATAATTAAAAAAAAAAAAACAATTGCAAATAAGAAATCCAACCAAAAGCATACAACGTAAAGCTGGGGTTTGAACCCGAACACATACAGGTGAAGAAAAATTTGCCGCGAAAAAGTAAAAAGAAAGAATAATTACAGAAATACGCACGTTCTATTAAATCTATACCAACCATTCTCTATTCCATCTACATTTAGAAGCGTAATTTCACAACCCAACCGCGAGCATGGCTGGCTTTGTTCGTCACAGTCCCGGTTGGCATTAGACGAGCACCAGGTTCAAATCCCAACATCCGTTTACTTTACCTTGCGATTTTCGAAAATGTATTTTTTATACATATTTTCATTTTTTATTATTTTTTTTTTGTTTTCTTTTTTATTTTTATAATGCGCTTTGTCCGTTCTGCTTAAATTTTTTGTGTTATGTCCTTTTTTCATGAAACTGTTAGAAATATATCTTTTCTAGAAATTACTATTTATAAACAGCTGTTTAGAGGAACTGTTAAAAAAAATGCATTTTCGGATATTTAAAAAAATAAAAGATTTTTTCTTCAAAACTGCAACTCTTATCGAAATCGGGTTTGTACGAGTGAAATAGATGGAGGCACTTGGAGGAGGCCTATACTGAAAGGGGCCATGAATAATGCAACAAAATGAAATCTAAATTTACTGTTTTGAACTATTATCAAATTAACTGTTATTTTTATTGTTTTTCTTTTGTTAAATTATATTATGAACTAAGAAATTCATGGTTAAATAAAGGCTTATTATTATTATTTATTATTATTTCTAGAAATTTGTAGAAAGAAAATTATAACGAATTGATTTTAAATATTAGTTTGCATTATAATTGTTACAAAAAGAATATATTTAAAAAGATGGAACAATTACTACAAAAAATACAGAAAATCGGATAAATTAATAATAATTAAAAAAAAAAAACAATTGCAAATAAGAAATCCAACAAAAAGCATACAACGTAAAGCTGGGGTTTGAACCCGAACACATACAGGTGAAGAAAAATTTGCCGCGAAAAAGTAAAAAGAATAATTACAGAAAAAAATCAAATAAAATATCGGCAAAAATACAACAGTAAATTAAAAAGCATTTATTTCAATTAAAATCTACAAAAAGCATATAATGTAAACCTGGGGTTTGAACCCGGGCAAAAACGAAATATGATTATTCATCAACAAACAGACACGTAAATATAATTATTTTCTGTGCGGGGTAAAGCAAAAAGTGACATAGGTCCGACAAGCACCGCGCCTCAGCGGTCACTGTCGCTAAGCATAGAAGTGAAAGAGAAGGCAATGGACGCCGCGATGGAGCGACGTTTCGTTCACGTTATTTATCATTAAATACATTATTTATTTTAGAATATCTTAGTTAAATCGATAAACAAAAACAATGGTTTTATTTACTATTATATTTTACATCGCTCTTCTCAATTTTATCAAGATTTGATTATTAATAATACAGTTACAACTGTTATAAATTCAATTTTAGGGGTTACTTTAGGATTTTTTTCTATCGAGAAAATTAATTCAAAACGTGTTTTGAAAACAATGGTTTCCTGCTACATATAATCAAGATTAACATATAAATTTTTGGCTGCTCTGAAATGTATACATTTGGCTAAAAAATTGTTTTTGGAAGCCTATTTTTACTGAGCACAGCGCCTTAAAACAGGTAAATACGTAGGTGTCTAGATAGATCTTATAGAAAAGTGCGCCGTGTTGTGCCAGGAGGCGTAAATTTTTATAAATATATTGTAAAATCATATATAATTATTGTATTTAATTAGCAAGTGAATTAAATGTCAGACCTAAATGAGGAATTATTTTTTATTAATTAGATGTCAAAATTTAAGTAGATATCTACGTCAAAATAATGAAAATGTCAGTTAATATAAATTTTTATCAATTCAGTTGTAAGTAAATGACGTGAGAATTTGGTTGTGTGACAGGCGCGGCATGTGACGAGGGGCTGGGCGGCGCTAGCAGCGCGCCATGCCGGGCGGCCGCCGGGGGCTGGTGGCCCCGCAGAACACCTTCCTCGAGAATATCATCCGCCGCTCGTCCTCGCAGCGTGAGTCACTGGTCACCAGCTCTGTGCTCCGACACCCACCCGGCCGCAACTCGGCACTACTGGTGGGCGCGGTGCCCGGCGCTGCTTGTAGTGGGCAGTGGTAGCCGGAACGTGATGTAATGTGTGACGCTTCCCTGCAGCAGACAGCAGCTTCCTGCTGGCGAACGCGCAGATCGTGGACTACCCCATCGTGTACTGCAACGAGACCTTCTGCAAGATGAGCGGCTACAATCGCGCCGAGGTCATGCAGAAGTCCTGCAGGTATATAGTACTATAACTACCTGATCACTCATCTGGGTTATCGTTATGAGCAACTATAGTCCTCGCTATCTTTGCCCACATTGAAATCGGAAGTTATTCTACAGAAAGGAAGTTCCCTATTTCCTTTTTATGTGGCATCCTCCATATCTGTCATCTAAAACATAAACGATGATGTGATCCACAAGTTTTCTTTGGAAAATTAGGTATAATTGGTAATCTAGTTACGCTGACGTGATAGAGCCCATCCAGACACAGCGGTGTACGGACCTACATAACACAGCGGTGTACGGACCTTTTTTTTGTTATCGGGGGGAAACCTTGCCCCTGGTCCTTGGGGATAGGACCAGGGAGTATGGGGGGTGGGAGTTACCTCACTAAAACCACCCCGGTGTCACCATCTGCACATAGCAGGGGCACCGATACCTCTCAAAAGACCAATCCGAAACCCCTGCCGTGCAACGCCTGTTAGGGCACATCTCTGGGAGACTGTAAAGGGGTCCCCCCGAACCTAACTATGTAAGACAACACATGACTACTGTGCGCCGTCTTCCCTGAAGTTGCTCAGTGGGCCGGCTGAGTCCCCGCTCTAATCGCCCGCTACCTCCAGTTCCCGCCTTTCCCAAATGATACAGGCGGGGTTTCCGCTTGTTAGGCGCCAAGGCGGTTGCGTCCTCTACGCCTTCTTCTCCGAGCGGGATCGGCTCTCTCACGATACCGCTCGGCAGCCTCCTTCTGGACCATCACAGCTTCACAGAAGTAGGCGACTTGTCTCCAGTTTTCTCTATCCCTCAGCATAGCACTTACTACTGCTGATAGAGAAAGATCTCGCCCGATCCTGTCGACCAAAACCTGCCGCTCCGAGGCCCACGCAGGGCATTCCTCGAGCGTGTGTTGTGCAGAGTCGAGGTTTCTTCCACAGTGGTGGCAATTTGCTGTGGTCTCACGCCCAATCCTGTTAAGGTACTCACCACAGCAACCATGACCGGTTAGAACCTGGGTCAGCCTATAAGAGATTCGCTCTTCTCTTTTCATCCAGGCTTCAAAGTAAGGTAGAACGGCTTCAACAACGCGCTTATGTGAATATTGCGGCTGCTGTAGCCGCTCACGCCACCGCTCGAGCGCTTGTCGTCATTCCTGCCGCCTGAGCCGAACAACAGCGATTCCCGGTAAGCCATCGCCACTTTGGCGTATAGCACGGATTCGGCTATAAACCCTCGCGTCCATGTCCGCTAAGATGTCCAGCGGTGGGAAGCGTGCAAGGAGAGTTGCCGCGTCAAATGATATAGTTCGGTATCCCCGTGCGATAAGAATGGCCATTTTCCGCTGCAAACTGTTGATTTTGGTCCTGCAGCGTCGGACACCTGACAGCCTATTTGACCAAACAGGTGCCCCATAAAGGACCATCGATCGCACAACACCAGCGTAGAGGCGGCGAAGTTCTTCTCGAGGTCCTCCCAGATTAGGTAACAGTCTATGCAAAGCACCGACTGCTTTCCCTACGCGGGTGGAATGCTGAAATGGCCGCAAGTCGCTCCAGGGCAGGCAGCCGCACCAGCAAATATGCAGTAGCCCAGGTGAACCTCCAGAGGAAACAACTGGCGACCACGGAGCTCATGATAGCTGCCAGTAAGCGAAAACTCGCGTTTGCTCTGGTCCAGGAGCCTTATGTGGGCGGGGTGAAGAGGATGAAGGATTACCGTAGAGCGAGAGTCTTCCAGTGCGCAGCAGTAGGAGATGGGACTGTCAAGGCGGCTATCGTCGTCTTTGACGATGATCTTGACGCCATCCAGTGCCCGAAACTCACGATCAACAATATTCTTGTAGTGTGGATCCGAACCAACGCCTGGGAAATCGCGGCGGTGTCCTTCTACTTCGAGCCAGACCAACCCATAGGACCATACCTGGATCAGATCAGAAATATCAGAGAGGAGCTGGGCTCAAGAGGACTGCTTATTGGAGGCGATAGTTACGCCAAGAGTAGCTGGTGGGGAAGCACCATAGAGGACCACAGGGGAGTTGAGATATCCGGTACCCTGGAAGAGTCTGGTCTGCAGGTACTCAACAGAGGTGACACTCTCGACACCGTGAGAGGTAACAGGGAGTACACCAGTTTCTTAGACATAACAGCCTGTTCGGAAGATCTGCTGGAATTAGTAGAGAACTGGAGGGTAGACCTCCACCCCACACCTCACACCTCGGACCACAACGCCATCCTACTCGATATAAAACTCCGCACGAGTAGAGGTCTCAGAGTTCAGAGAACCACGAAGCTATACAACACCAAGAAGGCAAAATGGGACCTCTTCAACAGGAAACTCAGGGAAAGTAACTTGCTTAACGAATTCAATGTGCAGTCAATAGAAGACATAAATAGTAAATCAGAATTAGAAATAATTGTAAATAAATTTACCACTGCTATTACAGAAGCATGCAAAGCCAGCATGCCCACCAAGAAGAGTACAGAGGTACTCGAGGTCCCATGGTGGAATGATGAGTTCGCAAGACTGAAGAAAGTTGCTACTACCCTCAGGCGAAAAATTAGAAACGCGGCACCGTACCGCAAAGAAATAGTGGTAACTGAGTACCTGAAAAAGAAGGAAGAATGTGAGTGCCAAGCCAAGAAAGCCCAAATAGAAAGTTGGAAGGAGTTCTGTAGAAGACAGGACAGGTATGGGACGGTATATACCGCATCATCAGTAGGACCACCAGGAGACAAGAAGACTTGACCCTAACCAAATAGGGTGCATTCCTTACCCCAAGAGAGTCAGCTGCCTTACTTGCGGAGACATTCTACCTACAAGACCTGGAGGAAACTGACAATGAAGACCATCGCCGCGTTAGAGAAGCGGCAAAGCGGGTAAATGACTGGCGGCATGATGAAGTTCATGACCCACCGTTTACGCTGCTAAAGCTGAAGGCGGCGGCGGGCAGTTTCAATCCCAAGAAGGCCCCGGGAGCTGATGGCTTCACAGCAGATATCTGCAGCAGGGCTATCTACCAGGACCTGGACGCGTCCCTTGCCATATTCAACAAGTGCCTAGAGATAGGTCACTTTCCGGACATCTGGAAGCAGGCAACCGTGGTAGTCCTTAGAAAACCGGGCAAGGATGACTATACGAACCCTAAATCTTACAGGCCTATTGGTCTGTTGCCAGTTTTGGGGAAGGTCCTGGAGAAGGTCCTAAACGGTCTATAGTAAGACCTATTTTTAAGGGTGGAGATAGAAGCCGTGTCACTAACTATCGACCTATTTCAATTCTGACCTCTTTATCAAAAATCCTTGAAAGGCTAATTAATAAAAGACTTATAAATTATTTGGAAAAATATAAGCTACTCTCTAATAATCAATTTGGTTTACGTACAGGCAAGTCCACGGAAGATGCATTAAATGACTTTACTGAACATATTGTCAAAACTATTGATGACAAAAAGAAATGCCTTACTATATTTCTCGATCTGGCGAAGGCGTTTGACACGGTTTCTATTCCTACCCTAATTAACAAGCTGTATCAGCTCGGAGTCCGTGGAAATCAACTCAAATTATTGTCTGATTATTTGTCTGGAAGAACAGAAAAGGTGAAAATTGGCAAATATACGAGCGAGGCCTTACCTGTTATCCATGGAGTCCAACAGTGTAGTATCTTAGGTTCAACGTTGTTCTTAGTATATTTAAATAACCTTACACTACTTAATATTGAAAACTGCAAAATAATTTCGTATGCAGATGATAATACCCTAACATTCCACGGTGATACTTGTCGAAGTGAAACTTTCCGAAACGCACAAAATGGCTATAACACGTTTACAAAATGGCTTGCTCAAAACTACCTCTCTCTTAATACTGAAAAAACCAAATATATCCCATTTTCTATTCGAAATACAAATGAATTGCTACGATCAACACATCGTATAACCTCCCACATTTGCCATAGTGAATCTATAAATTGCTCTTGTCCGTCTCTGTCTTCTGTTGAATACATTAAATATTTAGTACTTATATTTGACAGACAACTTAATTTTAAAAATCATTTAATTAATCTCTCACACAGAATAAGAAAACTTATATATGTATTTAAACAAATAAGACATTCGACAAATGCTAATATTATGAAAATGATTTATTATTCTTTGTGTCAATCGGTTATAACCTATTGTATTACCTGTTGGGGCGGTGCCGTAAAAACGCATAATGTAATTGCTGAAAGAGCTCAAAGGGCCTTACTGAAGGTAAGTTATTTTAAGCCCAGGTATTTTTCTACTATTGAGCTGTACGTCAATTAAAGCTAATACAAACAGTTTGCGTACGGTTAGTACCTCACATTCCCTATGTGAGGTACTAACCGTACGCAAACTGTTTGTATTAGCTTTAATTATGAGACAGCATTCGTGTGTCCAGTTAAGTATACTGTCTTTCATTACAAGGAGAAGACGTTTCGACCTGTTGAGATCAGTTCCATGCAGAACATCTTTTGCTCAAAAATTCAACATGGTCCTTGGCCCAAAACTATTTAACATAGCAAATAAGCAGTTGCACATTTTCTCAATGTCAAAAAGAGAGCAGAATGTAATCACTTGGCTTCTTTCCCTAGCATGAAACCGAAAAACTATTTAGCATAGCTGCATAGGATTTTTTAGTAAAAATATATATATAATAATAAAATACAATTTATATATTCTATTTCACATAAACCAACACGGGTAGTGGTGATGTGTCTGTGGCTGGGTGCACGGTCCCAATTAGTCGTTTTCTATGGAGAGGAGACGGCAAGAAAAGCCACGCTTACTATTTGAAATTGATCGATTGACGTTATCAAATTACAGTGGGTATGGCAGGACAAGGTGGGCAATAGCCACCTGGTTGATTCCTTGTTTATAGTGGCTGTAAGTGGCTGTAATCTTATGCCACACACGCAAACACAAACACTCGCGCGCACACACACAAATATCACTCATGCACAAACATGACACACCCACACAAAACACACATATACTTACATGCACCTCTGTACAGTAGGCACTAGCAGATACCGTTTATTTATTTTTGTTTTTATTTTATTTTTTAATCTTAATTTTGTTTTGATCGTTTCTAGTTTTGCACCTAAACAGTAGTATTAATTAAAGCCTTGTATCTAAAATCCAAATAATTATAACTTAAACTCATCTAGGAAATGAAAATTATTCAATTAAGTAAAGTACAAAGTTTATATGTTATTTTGATCATTGGAAGGTGGGCGCTGATACCTATAATTACAAGATATTAAGTTATCTTAGCTTAGGTATTGGTTGCAACTCTAAAATACAACTTTACTTACCTTAGGTCTATTTTTATTGTAAAACAATTGTTTTGTGTGTTTCTTTACTTTAAGGTGCAAATAAACGATTTTTATTATTATTTATTATTTTATAGAAGATGACAGTAGCAAGGATTAAATGGCATATCATACCGAGGATTAGTACTCGCCAGTTTGGTTTCATGCCCCAGAAGAGCACCGAGGACGCCCTCTATACTCTAATACAGTGAATCGAGGGTCTGATAAAGCAGAAAAAGCTAGTTACCCTAGTGACATTGGATATAGAGGGAGCCTTCCATAGCGCATGGTGGCCGAAAATCCGAAACCGTCTGGCCGAGGAAAAGTGTCCAGTTAATATCAGGAGGCTACTGGATAGCTATCTGGACTGCAGAAAAGTCAGTGTAAGGTACGCCGGGGAAGAATGCACGAGGAGCACCAACAAAGGTTGCGTGCAGGGGTCAATCGGTGGTCCTTTCCTATGGGACCTTCTACTGGATCCTCTGCTGCGGGAACTAGAGGCGATGGGGGTGTATGTGCAGGCTTTCGCGGATGACGTCGTTGTGGTTTTTGACGGAGACACTGGACTTGGCGTCTCGAGGCAGGCGAACGTGGCACTCGCCTATGTTCGGCAGTGGGGTGTCAGAAATAAATTAAAGTTTGCGCCACATAAAACCTGCGCAATGGTGATAACCAGAAAACTTAAGTATGACGCCCCACAGCTGAGCATGGGAGGGCTCAGCGTTGGCATGTCGCGGGAAGTCAAGATTCTAGGACTGACAATTGACGACCGACTGACTTTTAAGACGCACGTAGCGTTACAGTGCCAGAAAGCCTTGAAAATCTACAAACAGCTATCCAAGGCTGCCAAGGTAGACTGGGGTCTGCACACCGACGTAATCCGCTCTATCTATACAGCCGCTGTAGAGCCAATTATAATGTACGCGTCTGCTGTGTGGGCACCCGCGGCTAAGAAGATCGGGGTACGTAAGTTGCTCAACACGGTCCAGAGAGGTTTCGCTCAGAAGCTCTGGAAGTCTTACCGCACGGTTTCTCTACACTCTGCTCTGGTCTTAGCGGGGATACTTCCTCTCGACCTCAGGGTACAAGAAGCAGCCGCATTGTACGAGGCAAAGAGAGGGTCGCCCCCGCTGGAGCTGTGCGATAGGGAAACGAAGCGTCCGGTAAGGTTTGCAGAAACTCCTCACCCGGCAGAGCATAAGGCTTTAGAATTCACCCAACTGATAGACCAAAGCCTTGTGGACAGGTGTAATGTGCAGCAGGTGCGAATCTTCACCGACGGCAGTAAGATTGATGGGCAGTTCGGAGCCGCGCTATCCTTGGTGAATAGCGAGGCCGAAGTCCGGAACATCAAGCTTTGTCTGTCCGCGTACTGCACTGTCTATCAGGCGGAGCTTCTGGCTATATGTAAAGGCACGAGCGTCATCCTCAAGGGTAAGGAGTTGACCTATGGTCTATACAGCGACTCGAGAGCCGCATTGGAAACGGTCGTTAACCATGGGTCACTCCACCCACTGGCCGTGGAGACGAGGGAGAACCTGCGGAAGGCCTTGGCTCTGGGCAAGGCTGTGTCATTGTACTAGGTCAAGGCCCATGCGGGACTCCCGGGGAACGAGCGTGCTGATGATTTGGCTAAGGAGGCGGCTCTGGCATCGAGAAGGCAGCCTGTCTACGACTAGTGTCCCATATCGTACGTGAAGCGGCTTATACGTTAGTCATCATTGGATGAATGGAACAGTCGGTACATAGCCGGGGACTCTGCGTCGGTCACTGAGATGTTCCTTCCCGATGTCAGAGTGGCTCACCGCTTTGTACTTAAGGTCAAGCCCGAGGGGAAGCTTACCCAGATGCTGACGGGGCATGGTGGATTCTCCCAGTACTTAAGCCGGTTTAAGTTAAAGGAGAGTCCATCATGCATCTGTGAGCCAGGCGCCGTAGAAGATGTCGTGCACATTCTCGTCCACTGCACGATTCATTCAGTGCAGAGGTTCAGCCTGGAACAGAGTCTAAGGTTAAGAATAGGTAGGCAAAATTTGTGCGATCACTTCTTGTGTTCTTTCTTGTGTTTACTTACAAATAAGAATAGCCAAAACCAATTTATAGATTACTGCACAACTATATGTAAATTAGTAAATAATAGAAATCAGTAGATATTTAAGTTTGTTAAACTATATATTTGAAAATATATAAAAGTTAGAGTTAAGTGAAAAGTGTTGTTATTAGATAAATAATTAAGTAGACAGTAAGTGTGTAGAAATAAGTAATAGTAAGTAAGATTGTAGTAAGTAGGGTAGATGAAGCAAAGAATTTAACAAAAGCAAAAACCTAAATGTAAGTAAATAGATCATTAATAGGGAAGTAATAAATAGAAATAAGAAAAGAATAAATAACTGTCATGTAGTACTAGTATATAAGATGTTAGTATATTATGTACACACATCAAAAGTGTCTAGGGATCAACATATATTTTTGCAATAACTTTTCTCCTGATTGATATTAATTAAAATTTTCTTTAAGGATTCATCAAATAAAGTGTTTTCGTTTGTCACAGTAACGATAAACCAAGTCACCTTTGCATTAATAAAGAAATTTGCCATTTTCCTAATAAAGGGATATTTGACATTTGAACCACTAACACAAAAGTTCGAAAAAAAGACTGAAATAACAGTTTTCTCTAAAATTTTATTGGGTAACTTAAACAATTAATAATCCGTGTTTCTACCGCGAACACTAACAACACAAGAACATCGGTTTGGCATACTCAAAATGAGTTCATCCAAATCACGCTGTGGAATGGCCGCCCATGTTCGTTGCAACAACAAAAAAAGGTCTTCTTGCGACTGGATACCCTCCATATTCGGCAGAGCTCTTCTCTGTAGCATATCCCATGCATGCTCAATCGGGTTCAAGTCTGGCGACTGAGCAGGCCAGGGCAGGACATTGATGTTAGCTGCGGCGAGAGTCTGTCTTACAACTCTTGCGGTGTGCGGTCGTGCATTATCATGCATTAACTGAAATAAGGGACCGATTTGCACTTGTAGAGGAACGATGACGTCTGATACAATCGTTTCAGCATAAATTTGAGCGTTGAGGTTGCCTCTGATCCAAATCAACTCAGTTCTTCCGCCGATCCAAATACCCGCCCATACCATGATGGTTCCACCACTATAAGGATGGACTTCCTGGCAGGATTTTAATCGCTGTTGGCGTCCAGGGGTTCTCCAGTGTCGTATACGTCTTGTATCCGGTCTCATACCAAAACGAGACTCATCAGAAAAGCACACGAAACGCCATTGTTCTTCTGCCCAATTTCTGTGTTCAAGAGCCCATTGATATCGAATCCTACGATTGTGCATTGCTATAGGTGGTACCCGTAGCGGTCTTCGGGAATGAAGGTTCACTTCATGCAAGCGGTTTCTGACTGTTTGGTCGCTAATTAAGTTCCCTGAAGAGTGATGAAGCCTCACGGCTAACATCATGGCGGTTATTGTTGGAGCTCTTCGAGTTAAGATTTGAATGTATCGGTCTTGTCTCCGTGTGGTGCAGCGATACCGTCCTCCATGGCGCTCAGCCACGGTACCAGTGCTTCGGTAACGTGTCCAAAGTCGACTGATAACACTCTGACTTGTATTCAGAGCTAAAGCCACAGTACGTTGCCGGGAACCAGCTTCTATCATTCCCACGGCTCTGAGCATTTCTTCCCTGCTTAAATGACGTCGCCGCTCCATAATAACGTTGGTTTTAATCAGTAGTAGGGAAACAGTAGCACTAATAATGTCTTCAATGCGTTGTATGTTTTTATAGGGAAAATATTGACAGCTGATTTTCATCTTTTACTCGAATTTGATTCACAGTTCCTGATTCAAATTATGAAATGCACCAAAAAGGATCCATATAAATTTATAAAATCATAAATTTATTACAAAGCCACATCTCAATCTCAAGAAATCCGCATAAAAATGCTTGATCCCTAGACACTTTTGATGTGTGTATGTTAAAAATAAACAAAGATAAATATCGGGCTAGCCGAAAAGGAATAAAATAAATAAAGTTAGGAGAGGAGATCCATCCTGTCATCCCCTCCCGTAGTAGTACAATCCTGGAAGGAAATCCGGGTTCCCCAAGTAGCATAGCTCATAATGCCCTGTGCATCCAATCCCCGCCATCTATTTAAAAAAAAAAAAAAAAAAAAGGATACAATCAGTTTTATGTTTTGCTGTAAACGCTGGGTTAGGACCCAAAGGGGCACGAAGATTATTACATGGAAGATTCCATATAACAATTTTCATTCCAAGCATACTACTTACTGACTCACCATATTATTACTTTTTTTTTTCGATATAACAAACCTATAAATCGATAGCTGACATCAATGCGAACAGCAATCATGTAAAGACCAAATCCCGTAAAGTATTATGTTTCCGAGAGATAATATATTAGAATATCGATTTATAAAGGTTTTAGGCGTAGCCGCCATCTTGACAAAAGATGTTTATCGTGGACCTTCAAAGCTGGAGGGCTCCGGCATACAAATGTTTATTAATTTCCATGCCTTGCCCGGCGCACGACATAGTGAACGTCTACTTTAGCATGCCCTACTAGGTATGCCGCGTCGCACGGTCTAGCGGGTGCCGGCTTCAGCGTGACGACTACGCCGATGTGGGATTGCGTATTCCCAAACAAGCTTACCTGCTTGAGGCCATCCACATGACTCTTTAGACCTTGTTGTCAGCACTACAACGCTGCAAGACTGTCCTGCACGAGGCCAGCATTGCGAGTATGTGTGCTGTCGTGTCGGCCTTCGATGTGCTTGTTTACTGTTATGGAAGTAACAGCGTAGGGCGTGTGCATGTGTGTGGTGGTGGTGGCGTGGCGGTGACGTGTGCGTGTTGTAGGTGCACGTGGATGTACGGCGAGCTGACGGAGAAGGAGGCGGTGGAGCGCGTGGACCGCGCGCTCGACCACCATCTCGCCGACCAGTTCGAGATCCTGCTCTACAAAAAGAACCGTACGTACCCGAGCGTAGTGTCGCAGCGGTAAGGGGTGAGTAGTTACACGAGTCTCTCTGTGCAGGCACGCCGCTGTGGCTCCTGGTGCACGTGGCGCCCATCCGCAACGAGCGCGAGCTGGTGGTGCTGTTCCTGCTCACGTTCCGCGACATCACGGCGCTCAAGCAGCCCATCGACGCCGACGACCCCAAAGGAGGCCAGTACAACACACGACCCACAGGGGGCATGCCACTCTCCTCAGCGTTACAGTACAACACACGACCCACAGGGGGCATGCCACTCTCCTCAGCGTTACAGTACAACACACGACCCACAGGGGGCATGCCACTCTCCTCAGCGTTACAGTACAACACACGACCCACAGCGGGCATGCCACTCTCCTCAGCGTTACAGTAATACACTCGGCTCTTGAGCGCTACCTTTTGCTTGCGCTGAAGATCCGTACCAGTAACAATCATTTGTTTAATCCTTACCTTGCCACTGGTGGGAGAGCGAGCATCTCTTGCTTACCCAACTCATAAACTTGGTAAAGATCTGAGCTGTCGTTGTGTGATGCTACTGATACCTGCTCGCAGGGCTGTCCAAGTTCGCGAAGCTGGCGCGGTCGGTGACGCGCTCGCGCTCCGTGCTGGTGTCGGCGCTGCCGGCGCTCAAGGAGCCGCAGCGCGCGAGCCACCTGGCGCATGTCAGTACTCCCGCACACCATGTAAACACGCACCTTTACACTCTACGCACTACTCCTAGCCGCTTTGCACACTATGAGGCGCCCAATTAGGTTGTATCCTAAAAAATAATTTAATGTCCATCAGATAGATTTATAAAAAATATTATCACTTATTTTTTATTTTTTCTTTCATTCAAATATTTCGTCATGCCGCGGTACAAAATATACCACGACGTGACGTAGTTAGCCCCCGCTCCGTAACTTAAATACGCTATATCTCAGTAGGTTTAATCTCGACAAAATAAAAAATACGGGTCTTATTTTTTTTTTCTTGTCTATAAGACGGACTATTTTTTTTCTTACCTTGGACACATCCCTAACTACAAGTTACAACTATAGTGTTCTGTGGACACACATCTTATTAGACTTATGAAATGACAAACTGAAATATAGAACAATAGAAAGTTTTGTATGGACAGTGTACCAAAAAGAAATTTTAATATTATGTAGTGGATATGTCTGTGTTTTATGCACTCAGAGAGTAGTTTAATTAATCCTAGGAAAGCATGTCTGTCATCAGGAGAAAAAACGTATGTGAGGAAGTGATATTTATTTGAATAAAGGTAGGTAAGTATTGCACTTTTTTACCCACTTCAAAAAAAACGGAGGTTATCAATTTGACCCGTATGTATGTAAGCCAAATTTCAAGTGTTTGTGCGCGCATATTTCCGGAACTACAAGTCCGATTTAAGGTGATAGATACCCTCGAGCGGCCAAAAACGCTCATCTTTCAAAGTTTATTTCTCCGGAATGCCTGGATCAAAAATTTTGAAAAAAATATATAATATATATAATATTCATAGATTCAAGCACAACATATTCATTGTTTATTATTTTCTATACGGCCTATATTTACGTCGAAAAAAAATAGTTCTACACGCCATTTTTAACTTTTAAATCGATATTTCTCTTAAAGCGCTTAGACTTTTAAAAATATTCTTACTCGCAGTAACGTGTACCTGTAAGAACTATAAAATCATAGTTCTATTTTAAAATTGATGAAATATTTAATAAGAAAAGTAATAAAAATGGGCTCTATGCGGGACGCGGGCGCGGGTGGCCGGCAGTCTCGCGCCAGCGCTCGTGAGAGGAGGCTGTGTCACTTTTTGCTCCGCGCACCCTTGGATACTAATGTAAAGACATGCTCCAGAAGCGGGGAAAATAATAACGTCGTAGTATGATCCAGTACAAGTCTGTTTAATTAATGATCAACAGTATATACATCAGTTGCTTTTATACACCATTGAGTCAAAACACTAACGAATAGTCACAAAACTAATAGACAACGGAAACAGAAATTATCAGGTATTGAATAAAATTAAGAAAAAGTTAATAATAACGCTAGTAGGTAATTGTTAATAATTGTGTACAGATATTTGGATTAACCTAAAATATCGAAAGTTGTTTATATTTATTTATTTATTTGAACAATGCTTGATTCAATAAATAAATATCCGATGGGCGGGAAGACTAATGCTCGATAGGATTTTGTAATAAAAGTTGGCGGTAATCGGAAGTTGCATCAATAATTCTAAAATTAATAAATTTAATGGCCGAAAGACCGGAAGTGTACTTCCAAGTGTGATTTTAGAATAAACTAAGGTTTTAAAATCCTCCCAAGTAATTTAAAGTAATCATAATAAATTTAAATTAACTTATATAATTACGCAACTACAATCAATATAAAATAATTATGAAACTAAGTATAGCTTCATAGATGGGCGGGAAGCGCAAGCTGTAACACTAAGTACTTCGAGTGCAACGAAGTATTTTTAGTGATTTTGTGTATAATTATTGAATGTTTGCATTTATTGCCGCGCTGGGACGCTTTACGTGATTTTATATGTTGTTTTATTTTGATACTAGCTTTCCGGCCGCGGCTTCGCCCGCGTGGAGTTCGATTATATCGTGCTTTTCAGATTTCCTTCGGGAACACCAAATTTTTCCGGGATAAGAAGTACCGTATCATTTAATCCGGATTTCTAACTTTACGTCTACAAAATTTCAAAGCAATCGGTTCAGCAGTTACAGTGTGAAAGCAGAACAAACAAACAAACAAACTCACTTTCCCATTTATAATATTAGTATGACACTTTCCCATTTATAATATTAGTATGATTCGGTTATATCGCGCTTCTAGATTCCTTCGGGTTAAAGTTATTTCTAAGGTAGGGCATGCAATACCGGTTTACCATTTTCATTTTTACCGCCTTTTCTCCTTTCGCCTTTTTTCGTAACTATAAAATTACCGGTAAAAATATAAAACCGATAATTTACCTACCGGTTTTACGTTTTTGGGCAACGTTGTTCATTTATTCACGCATACGTCAAACTTTCCATTATATGTAATGTTTGACACTTGACAGTAGCTTTGACGTAGGCTTTTGTGACGATTCGTGTCATTCATTAGTTTGTATAACCATAACTGTACTGTACAACGACTATCGAACTCATGTCAAATTTTCCAATGACTCCAGAGCTAGACGAACGTAATCAGTCTTAATAGCTTGGCAGTGCAGGATTGAATACCGTATTGGTGGGGCCAGAGCACTTATCGGTAAACTAATCTGCTTCAGGGAATGTGATACTCGTCCTAGAGTGATACGCTTATACGACTACAGGATTATACGACCCGTGTCAGGGAGCACATCGACTTCCTGAAGCAGAAAATGTACGGTACACCCAGAATCGCACTTTCTAAAACAATGAAAGGTGGGTTTATCGACCAGACCAAGGTGGCTGACACTTACCTACTGGATGACGATGCCATGTGTTCATTCTGGCGCAGTATCTGTTTGGTGCCTGTCGCTTTTTTGGATCAAATGGTTTTCAAGGTTGCACGCTTGCTTGAGTCTGGTTCGCTACCTCAGTTCCTAACAACTAGAGTAACCCACCTGCTCCGTAAATCAGGTAGCACTGCGGAACCCAAAAATTATAGGCCGATCACTTGTTTACCGACCATCTTTAAAGTTCTTACATCAAATTTTAAAGTTAAAATTAACAAACATATTGACAGCAACTCATCATGTCTGCCTCTCAAAATGGATGTAGGAGCGGCTCCCGCGGTACTAAGGAGCTACTCCTTAATAACATGGCCATTACCCAACAAGTTCGTCGTTCCCAAAAGGATCTATCGACATGTTGAATAGTTCTTTTTTTTATATTGCCTTTCACGGACACCAGCTCCTCACATATGTACCAAATACTAGACTCAGTAATTGTACGGTTTTAGCTATAAACAAAACACTGTGAGGAGAAATAAATGAATAATAATAATTATATAATAAAGCCTATTATGACTTGGTGCCACATACAAGGCTCATACAGGTGATGGAGTTCTATAAAGTTGATGCAACTCTGCACACCATCTTGATGACGTGTATGGCTAATGGAGGATGGTCCTTCGCTATCCTGGATATGGAGATATTCATAGGAATAGCGATCCGAGCCAGGTCTATTCCAGGGCGATACTCTGAGTCCACTTTGATTTTGCTTAGCCTTGAATCCTCTAAGTACACTGCTGGAGAATACACGTCTAGACTATCGGCTGAGGAGAGGTGGTCAGGTTATATCGCACCTCCTTTACATGAGTGACTTAAAATTCATTCATCATCATCATCATCAGCCTTCACTCGTCCACTGCTGGACATAGGCCTCTTTCATGGCACGCCAACAAGCTCGATCCTGAGCAGTTCTCCGCCAGCCACTACCAGCCACCTTTTTGATGTCGTCGCTCCATCTCGCCCAAGGGCGTCCCACGCTACGTTTGCCGAGACGCGGTCTCCACTCAAGGACTCGTTTACCCCAACGGTTGTCAGTCCTGCGGCATATGTGACCAGCCCATTCAAGCCTAAAATTCATTGCTCCCCACAAATTTCAACTGAAGGCGCTACTGAAAATTACTGAAACTTTCAGTAGCGTTATCAGGATGGAATTTTGTGTGGATAAATGTGTGGTCATGCATGTAAAAGCGAGGAGAGATTGCGGCATCCATAGGAACCCAACTCACGGGTTCCGTAAACCTTAGAGCGCTCTCTGCATCTGAAACCTATAAATATTGGGTATGTCGAATGCTTTATACCAGTAACATTGATACCCAACGTATCAATGTTACTGGTATGAAGCAATCGCCGAAGAAACCTTTCGCATCTCATATTCATCTCCGCATCGCTGAAAAAAGTAATAAATAGTCTTCTATTAAGCGGAAATAAGTACTAAAATGGACTCGGACCGAAGTCGACACCCTGGATAGGAGGGTCCGTACGGTGCTGACTACAATTCAATTGCATCACCCACTGACATCGGTTATGAGGCTGTATTAGTGTATACCCCGCGAAAAAGTGAAAGTTGAAGCTTTTTAAAAGTTTAGACCCTCCACAATCGCGAGATATGCAGTCTCAGGGAATATTTCCTAAAAACCGACGTGGGAATGCATCGAGATGTGGTCGCGGTTGACAAGGGACTCACTCCGCTCTCCTTGCCTTGGCTAAAAAGAACTGGTGCAAGCCAGTATACCTACTTGACACTAAAGATCGCATGGAGGTTTAGCAAGCTACATTGAGGTTATTTCCGGGTTCTCCACGGGCTTGATGTAGATTTACCAGCATCCGTTGGCTGGCTGCGTTTTGAAAATGAAAATTGTCTAAATTAATCTAAAGGTGCTACATTTACGCTTGACTGCGCCAAAGGAACGGTCATGGTTTTAAAAATTGTGTTTATATGCTCATTTTAAGCAATATGTAACATGTTCACTACCATTGTACCTTGTATACTTATTTATTTTCTGCTTTAAGACTATCCAATCACATTATTAATATTTTGAAAAAAAAAATATAAATTTACCGTTTTTTACCGTGGTTTACCGGTAAAAATATTTCAATTACCGTTTTTTTTTACCGGTAAAACAAAAATTACGCTAATTGCATGCCCTATTTCTAAGGCCACATCCTGTTCATTCCTCCAATAAAAATTAAGAACATCTCAAAAAAAAAAAAGTCAAATTTTTGCTAAGTCCAAAACAATAATATTTTCCTTCCCTAACTAAAAAAATATATAATTGATACTTGTAATTTAATCCATATGAAACTTGATTAAATTTCCCCAATTTTTTTTTTCTAGTAGGTAAATCAAAACAATTTCTTTTTTTCATTCTTTAAGTTCATTAGTCCCAGGTGTTCATTACCTAAAATTTGGTCAGCTAAATTTTTAAACAATATGTATTCTAAATAATATGCACCTATTTTAGTCTGACCTGTGAGTTTTATTTAGATGATGGAGTTTCCAGGATTTTTTTTTTTAAGTCCTGGTAAGTATCAATGGGAATTATACCAAAAACGCTAAATGCTAAATAATAACTATAAATAAAAAAGAATAAACCGGTTCCCATTTTGCATTAATCATTTTTATAAATTAATATTTGTTTTCCCTTTTTTAAATAAAAAAATCCCTGCAACGCAGTATCGAAAACAACATAATAAAAGTAATTAAGTACCTAATATGTTTCACTTTAGGGCATGAGTTTTGATACCACGTACTTCTATATTAGGTACTTTTTAGACAGAATAGTATACTTTATAGAAATGGTATGGCATTCTACGTTTGTTGCGAGACGTCCGCGCTTGAAGCAAGCGAGTAGGAAATGTGCACGTAAATATGATGCGGGGTGCGCGGGGGTTTCTGCCTAGCCCCGCCCAGATGCGCAAGGTCATCGTCGTTACTAATCGCCTTAAGTAATTCTTTTTTTTTTTTGTTGTACAATGTATTATTCAACTTAGGGAATACTTACTACAAGTTTCATCAAAATAGATGAGATGTATTGATGAGAACTTATTCTAACATGGGTTATGGCTGCCACTATTGTTATGAGGTGAAAAAAATTAGTTTTCGAATTCAATTCAATTCAATTCAACAATTCATTTATTAGCGTGATTTTTTGTAAATAGATTTTACAATGTGATCATAATATCTAATAAATCAGCTCCTCAAACAATCTACCATAGAGCATACACTTTTTAACAGAATTTAAAATCATAAAAAGGATTCACAATATATTAAAATGATGAATAATTTGATGAATGTGGAATATAATGCTATGTCAAATTTTTATAAATATTAATGTCAAATACTTACAATGTCAAAATACAATGCAATGTCAAAATTAAATAGGTGGCAATGTCTTTCTTTCTTTTCTTTAGAGTGAATACTACTTCAACTTTTCAATGGCCTCTGTGGTTAGATACCACAATTTTGCCAATAACACGTGTAACGAATTATAGAAATTCTTTAAAAATTTATATCACAATAATGGCGGATATCGCCAATGAAAGTTGAAACAACGGCCGCGTGAGCCGACTAAGAGGAGATTTGATGGTAAGCCATTATGTGGCCACTATGCTGCGATATTTCAATGTTCTTTATGCATTATTTACTGAATGCACTATTTACTACATAAATCACGTGCTTTTATTTAGTAAACGACACTATAAATAATTTTAAAAGTCCAATGAAAAATGCGCGTGACACTCATGTCAGCTTCCCGTCAAAAAACCCGGTGGCAATGTCAAGTTAATTATGTTAAAGAAATAGTATAATGTCAAAATAAAATGAGTATCAATGCCAAATAACTTAGAATTTATCATTAAGGAATTCCTGAATTGTATAATAACTTTTCTCCAATAATAGACGTCTTAATTTGTTTTTAAATTGAATAATATTTAGGTCCTTAATCCCATTTGGTAATTTATTAAATGTTTTTGGGGCCATACAAAGTATGCTATTGTGCATCAAGGCGGTCTTTGAAGGTCGACCGCATAGTTCATGCCTGTATTTTTCTTTAATCATTTTATAGCGATGTTCAGATGCTTTTCTAAATAGATGCATGTCAACAAACAAGGCAAAGTCATTATTTTTAATAAAACAAAATGAGGCTTACAGCTGTCAGTTATTTTTATACCAGTAATAGCTCTGATGCATCTTTTTTGTGATTTGAACACCATATCCTTATTGCAGGAGTTACCCCAAAACATGACTCCGTAGCGCAGTAGAGAATCGACATATCCATAGTATGCAGTTACTGCCGCAGTTTGATTGACTACTTTCTTCAGCTATAATAAAGCAAAAGCAAACTTACTAATTTTTTTGATTAATATTGAAGTATGTTGTTTCCAAAATAAGTTGATTGTCAATAGTTAGGCCTAAAAAAATTGTATTCTCAACTTCTTCAATTTTTTCATTATTAAAGCTTACGTTTAATTTCGAATTGGCAACTCTTTGACGGAAGTTTATAATTTTAGTTTTCTTTAAATTTATAATTAAGTTGTTATGTTCTAACCAGTTAACGGCCTGTTGCAATGCATTAGTTATCTTAGTTTCAAAGTCATTATTATTTTTGTCAAGTTTTACAATGATAGTACTGTCGTCGGCAAACAATGTCATAGGATAGGGTATATTTTGAGGAAAGTCATTTATGTATATAAGAAATAGCAAAGGCCCTAGCACACTGCCTTGAGGCACACCATGGTATATTTTCCGTTCTTTGGATATATACTTTACAACTGTTTTATTTGAGTTACAAATTCGACTTATTTCGGTGTGTTGTGTTCTATTTTTTAGATAGGACTTTATGAGTGATAAGACATTGCCCCTTATCCCATACGCGTTTAGCTTGCTCAGCAGTATATCATGGTTGACCAAGTCAAATGCCTTTGTCATATCCATGTATATTGCTGAAATTGGGATTCTCTCATTCATGTTAGGAATTATATCATTAAGGAAGTCATATATTGCCATATTGATTGAATGGTCTTTCCTAAAACCTTTTTGTTCCTTTAGAAGTACGTTATGTCTATCGAGGTAGGCCTCTATAGATCTATATATCCATTTTTCAAATATCTTTGATATTACTGGAATAAGAGCTATTGGCCTGTAATTTTTAATGTCTCTTTCATCGTCCTTTTTAAATAATGGTTTTATGATAGTAGGTTTAAGTTTTTCAGGCTAGGTTCCAGATTCAATGCTTAAATTGATTATGTAGCTGAGGGGATGTAATATTATTTCGGAAACATACTTTACAACCTTTGTTGAAATATCGTCGTAACCTACACTATTTTTATTTTTTAAATCTTTTATAATTTTATTTACGTCATGTGGTAAGATAGGGGCAAAAAACATCGAACGCGATAAGTAATCTATTCTATTGTTAGCGGCCAGATGTGTCGAAGCAGTAGAAAGTTTTTCTGCTTGGCTTATGAAGTAGTCGTTGAACATGTTTGCTATATCTTTGGGTTTAGTGTATTTAACTCCGTCATTAATTATTACTCTTATGTACTCTGGTGGAGAGTTGCTTCTCATCATCATCATCATCATCTCAGCGTTTATCCCGGTTGCATCCGCGGCTTTCGCGTTGGAGCCCGGGGTCCGCTTTCCTGCACATTCTCCTCCATTTCGCACGATCTTTAGCGTCCTGTGGTAAGAGCTTGTTGGCACGCATGTCATCTCTTACAACGTCAAGCCAGCACTTCTTTGGTCTACCCCGCTTGTTCCGGCCCGGCGGAGGCGCCATGGCAAGACATTTGTTACCCACGTAACATGCCGGTT
Source organism: Sesamia nonagrioides (assembly GCA_017933935.1). Lineage (NCBI taxonomy): Eukaryota > Metazoa > Arthropoda > Insecta > Lepidoptera > Noctuidae > Sesamia > Sesamia nonagrioides. Next base: position 119,104 of record JADWQK010002279.1, on the reverse strand, counting down.
TGCGTAAGACGTGGCCGTACCAGCGTAGGCGACCCTCCTGCAGTTTGTCCGCAATGTCACGGACACGAAGGCTGCCCCGGATGCGGGAGTTCCTGATGCGGTCTTTCCGCGTAACTCCACACATCCACCGCAGCATATTCATCTCCGTGACACGCAGCTCCTGCTTGTGTCGCTCAAGCACAGGCCACGCCTCACTGCCATACAGGAGAACAGGTCTAATGATGGTTTTATAGACCTGCCCCTTAAGCTTAACCGGCATTTTGGGGTCACAAATGACACCTGTCACCTCACGCCATTTCGCCCAAGCTGCGGAAATACGTGCCTTGACGTCGCAATCAATGTCGCCGGACGCGTGAAGCACAGACCCCAAGTATTTAAACTGGTCCGTGCGCTCGACCATGTCTCCGCCTATGCGCACAGACATGGGGTCTGTCGTGTTGCTGGCCAAGTATACGGTCTTCGACACGTTGAGTTTCAGACCTCCGTTCTCAAGCGAGTCCTTCCACGCATTCACACGCCGCACCAACCGTTCCCTGTCCGCGTCCGCCAGCGCGACATCGTCAGCATACATGAGTAGCCAGGGAGGCTGCTCATGTGAGTCCTTGATACTGGCCGACAAAACGTCTAATATCACGCTGAACAGAAACGGACTAAGGACGGATCCCTGGTGGACTCCGACGGTGATGGGGAAGGGTTTAGTGTCGCCAACAGCGGTCCTGACAACGGAATCGGAATTGAGGTACATGTCTCGAATTATGTCGACATAGGCTTCAGGTACCCCTTTGGACCTCAGTGCCCACCAGATCACCCCTCGAGGGACACAGTCGAAGGCCTTCTGCATATCTAGAAAGAGCATATGCAGAGGCGTGCTCTTCGATCTGTATCTCTCCATGGCGATCCTTAGTGCGAAGATAGGGTCCATGGTTCCGTACCCTGGCCGAAACCCATATTGACACTCCGAGACAGCACACTCCTGTCGGATTCGGGAGTCTACGATCCTCTCAAAGATTTTCATGGTGTGGGACATGACCTTGATACCGCGATAGTTGCCACACTCCTGAACCGAGCCCTTGCCTTTAAAGACTGGAGTAATTATACTCAGCCTCCATTGGCTCGGGATTTTGCCGGTCAGGAGCACGCGATTGAAAAAGTTAGTTAGCATGCCCACACCGCGAGGACCCATCGCCTTCCAGGCCTCAATGGGGACTCCGTCAGCTCCGACAGCTTTCCGATTCCCCATACGACGAAGAGCCGTTTGGACTTCCTCAGGCGTTATCAGAGGCACTAGTCCAAGGTTCGGAGGGAGTTCCGGTGTTTGCACCTCTTGATGCTGCTTGTTCAGCAGCTCGTGAAAGTACGAGCGCCATCTCTCCTTCACCGCGAGGTCCTCGCATAGCAGGTTGCCATTTGGGTCTTTTACACAACGGCACTTGGATATATCCTGTGCCGCTTTGACCCTGGAACGTGCCAACTTGTAAATGAGCTTTTGCCCCTCAGACGATTCCAACTTCTCGTAGAGAGGTTGCAAGTGGTCTCGTCTGGCTCTGGCTACAGCTCTTTTGGTGGCACGTTTGGCAACCTTGTATGCGTCGCGATCTTCAGGAGATCCGGTCGCTTGCCACGTTTTGAAGAGGGCTTTCTTCACCTTAGTCTCCCTCTGGACTGTGTCGTCCCACCACCAGGTTTCCTTGTCACGTTTGCGGCCGCCCTTAGAGACGCCGAGTACCACCCGCGCCGCCCCCGTAATAGCTGCCTGGATCCTGTCCCAGTGGTCTTGCACAGGTTCTCCGTCGGTACCGACGCACTTGTCGCCAATAACCGACGCAAAATCCTGGAACCTGTTTTCATCAAGCAGCCACCACCGGATCTGGCGCCGACAGTCCTCTACACGTCTACGTTGGGCCTTTACGCAGAGGTCCATGACAAGGAGACGGTGTTGTACAGTGAGACTCTCACCGGGTATGACTTTGCAGTTGGCTACTTTGCCGATGTGGTGCCTCCTAGTTAGTAGAAAATCGATCTGGGTAGCGCTTCGCCCGCTCCGGTAGGTGACAAGGTGCTCCGGCTTCTTTTTGAAGTAGGTGTTCACGATTGCAAGGTCCGCAGCCGCACACATTCGGAGAATGCTGTCTCCTTCCGCGTTGCGGCTTCCGTACCCAAAGCCACCGTGAACACGCTCAAACTCGCCACACCTCTCACCCACATGACCGTTCAAATCACCACCCAGAACGATTCCCTGGGATAACGGAATCCCGCAAAGCAATCCTTCGAGCTGGGTCCAGAACAGCGTCCTTTCGGCTTCACCGCACCCGGCCTGTGGAGCGTAGGCACTTATCAAGTGGGTTATAACCCCATTGACAAGCACCCGCACCGACATTAGCCGATCGCTGATGCGATTCACCTCCAAGACGTCATCCTGGAGCTCGTCAGACAACACCACGGCGACTCCATTTCTCCCACTAGGTGCACCCGTGTAGATCAGCTTGTAGCCATTCCCAATAAGCCGGGATCTGCTGCCTTTCCACCGAGTCTCCTGCAGGAACGCCACGGCCACCCTCCGCCTGTGGAGAGTTTCGGCCAGCTCTCTCGCGCGTCCAGTTAGCGTGCCAACGTTCCACGACGCGAAACGGGTTTTCATGGAGTGGGCTCGCTTCTTCAGCCGTGTCCGCCTCTGACACGGTAGCCCTAGCCCACAGGTCACAGGAGTCGGGCGAGGCTCCTGCGCGCCGTTTTGCGGCGGCGCCCTAGCTGTGACATGTGCATTTCTTATTTTCCTCTCCATGATTGATTGGCTTGTTTGGCTAATTACGAGTGCGACTGCCGTCTGACCACTCAACCCCGAAGGGAAAGCCGGCGTCAGAGCCCCGTTCGTGAGTCAGCAGGTGCACCGTCTGGCAGGTGGGGTTGACTTGGGTCCCAGAGATGGAGGTGGGACCCCAAAGCACCCCGAACCCCAGAGAGTTGCTTCTATTTTCATTTATTATTTTCCAAGTCATCATCGATTTATTATGTGCTGTTCTTATTTTATAGTTATTTTTGGCTAATTGGGTCAATTTTATTATTTTCTTAAGTCGGTTTGAATAGTTTCGAAGTTTAGTCACGTTTATAGCAGATGGATTTAATCTATGGTGCCATAACAACTGTCTTTTTATTTGGCTACACCGTCTAATACCAGGTGTTAGCCAGTTTGTTTTTTTTATTAGTTTTCTTTTTTTGTAAACAATTGGAAAACATAAATTATAAAACAATTGAAAAAGTTCGAAAAAATTGTTATATGCTACGTTAGGGTCTTTACTGAGATAGACATCAGAGAAAGAAATTGATTTCAAACAGTCTTTGAATTTTATTAAGTTTTCTCTACTATAGTCACGCACTTTTATATTCCAACTTTTAATTAAATATGTCTTTTTCACCGGAAGCTTTAAAGTTTGTGCTGTATGATCCGACAAGGATATTATGGGTACATCTTCGTGCTTTGCAATCTAGTTGGTTGACCAATTTCCAAAGATAGATTGTACTTCAATAGGAAACTAGTAAACTCGAGAGATACTTTATCCTGTTTTAAGATATTAATATTGAAATTGCCACATAGAATTACATTCTTGTTCGAGTTGTAACAGTATTTTGATAAAATAATATTTAATTTTGAGTTGAACACTTCTAAATTGTTTATCTTAGGTACCTACTCTGTATATACAAATAAGGATTACGTTATGTTGTATAAGTTCAATTGCGCAAACTTCGACAACGCCTTCGATAGACATTTTACCGATATTTGTAAGTTCTTTATATTGCAGTCCAAATTTTACCAAAATACAGGCTCCTCCTTTTTTTGTAGTTCTTGTATATGAAGCGGCTAATTTATAATGTTTGTTTGGCTAGTTCTTGCAGGTGTAGTGTTAATTGATCCGCCTTATTTATAAATCCCGCGATGTTTTGATGCATAATAATCAGATAATTATAGAAAAAATATGCCTGAATCCCTAATATCTGAGGTAGAAGAATTAGATATTGTTATATCATTTTCAGCATCAATTTCAGTAACCATCCTCTGAAGATTGGAGAAAATATTCTTCATCCCTGTTCCATTTACGTGTCCTTGTTGCGCAGAAAACATATCATAGCTCCAATTTAAATCTGCATTAGAGTCTAGTAAGTAGGCATATTCGTGAGTTAAGTTGTCCAGATATGTACAAGAGATTGTTACAAGTTTCTATTCTTGCATTATATATAGATGTATGATAGCCATATTTATGAAGAATGAAAAGAATGTCGACTAAGACACTAAAAAGCATGAAATGAAAACTTTTTAGAAGTCGGTGTCTCGAGGGTTCTGTTGTTTAGCTTGCCACCAACTTCTAGAACCATGACAAAAGTAGAATAATTTTATCCTTTTAAGGGTCCGTCCTGTTAATCTGCTCATTTTGATCAATTTTCTTCCATGATTGTGAGAATATGTTAAATAATATTAGTAAAATTATGTATGATATGGATAGTACAACTCTTCATCTAGCTGCTAGCTTGACTACTTTTTTCAAGAAACTTCATAATTAGTAGTAAATCTACAATTTCCGATACTCTTTTTCTCAAATGTCACGTTCGAGTGAAGTTTGACCATAGTTTCTGAAGAAACTACAAGCGATTTTGCCTATAAAAAAGTACTATTCACATCAGCATATAACTATCATGCTGCTAGCTTGACCACTTTTTCGAGTTTATTTCATAATTCAGCCAAAAAAGAAGACAGAAATTAAGAAATTCAAGGGAAAACTGCAGCCAAACAAGTATGTTTTTTCTATAATAAAGCAACTTTTTTTAAAAATTAAAAAGTGCCTCATTAAATTTAAGGTATTTTTATAATAGAAACAAAAGTTTATTTTCTAAAAAAAATTTTTTTTCATCATGAAAATCAATGTCAAAATCTACTATATTTACGAGCGCGCAAACGCAGCCGGCTCAGTGGTAACTCGGCTAGCGCAGCGAGAGGACGTATCACTTTGTGTCGCAAGAGCTCGCGAGTTTTACGTAGGTTTATGTAAAAAATATACTGCGACTACCACAACTTGGTCCTTTAATTATTTTTCTTTCTTACTAATATTATATTAGTTGTGAATGATATTACGATATTTACGACTTATCCCTTGGATTGCTTTAACTAATTTTTAACTGACTTTAAAAATGAAGGAGTAGGGGAGAGGGGGGCAGTTTAGAACAGAGGCAGTTTTGAATTATTGGATTTATGAACGCATTATTTGTCTTTCCTAACCTCCAATACCTTTTTGATACTGGTAACACCGAACTACATGTCTGTCAGTCGCCAATTTTTGTCAATGTCAGTGTCAAACAGAATAAAAGTGGTCGGTTACTTTACGGAGACGAAACCAAACATTGTTATTTTTTATTGTAAGCGGATTACTGAAAACGTAAGTATTATTTTCGAGTTTTGATTATTTCATAGTGTTGTGTATATTATAGTAAGTGTATTACGAATATAAGTTAATTAAAATCCAAGTTTCTTGGTCGGCTAGATAATTTTGTTTTGAAGGATGGTATTGGGGCAGATTTGAAAAAAAACTGTGGGGCAGTTATGAATAAAATGTTCAAAAGTGCCCCCCGCTATTTGAACATATGATGTTTATTTTTTTTTTTTAATAATTGATGAATATGATGAATTAAGTTCATTTTATATTATTTTACAGATATAAATCACAATGGTAAGAAATTATAAAAAGAAAAAAGAAAATGATGTGAATGAAGAAGACGCCGAGAGAGCTGTATTGTGTGTTATCAATGATAGGATGAAACTGAGGACCGCTGCTGCTATTTATAATATAAAACCAACCACTTTGTACTATAGAGTAAAGAAATATAAAGAGAATGTAATGCCAAAAAATATAAATTATAGCAGCAAACACACTGTGCATCAAGTTTTCACTAATGATGAGGAACTTATGCTGGAAAGATACTTTTTAAAAATGTCCAAAATGAATTATGGACTTACCTACTTACAAGGTCGAAAATTGGCATATCAATATGCAGGAGCGTTAGATAAGTGTCCTGAAAAATGGTTAGATAACAACAGTGCGGGCATTGAATGGATGAAAAGCTTTATGAAAAGGCACCCAGTATTATCTTTGCGAAAACCTGAAAACACCAGTCTTTCCAGATCAACCAGCTTTAATAAGCATAATGTCATGATGTTTTTTGATAACTATGAAAGAGTATTACAACGCGGAAATTATACTCCAGACTGCATCTATAACTTAGACGAAACCAGTATTATGACCGTTGTTCAAGCACCCAATGTTATTGCTAGAACAGGTCAAAAGCAAGTTGGACAAAGTGTTTCGGCCGAAAGAGGTCAATTGATCACTATGTGTGGTATTGTAAATGCTCTTGGAAATACCATTCCTCCGGTTTTTATTTTTCCAAGAGCTAGGTTTCACGAAACAATGCTTATTGGAGCTCCAGTTGGAAGTGTCGGGTTTGCCAATAGTCCTACTAGCGGTTGGATGACTGGACCTTTGTTTCTGAAAGTTCTGCAACACATTAAAAGAACCACTAGATGCACCAAAGAAAATAAAATTCTTATACTCCTTGACAATCATGAGAGTCATTGCACCATTGATGCTATTAATTTTGCAAGGGATAACGGCATAGCACTATTGACATTTCCCCCTCATTGTACACATAAACTCCAACCACTCGACGTTGCAGTAAACAGTCCTTTTAAAGCGAAGCTTGCAGTCGCGCAAAATGATTGGTTGCTTAATCATCCGGGCAAAACAATAACTATACACGATCTCGCAAGTATTGTCACCCCTGCATATAATGCTTCACATACTATCAATAACATCACATCGGGATTTTCTGCACCAGGAATATATCCGTTTTCCAGAAACAAATTCACGGACGATGACTTTGAATGTTCGGAAGTGACTAATCGGGCTGATCCTTCGCAAGTTCCCTTGATAGTTGCATCTGAGAATTTAGTTACTGGTGATGTAATAGCTGAAGATGTGGAGACTGATCAACCTCAACAGGTGTTATCACAGTTTGGAGCGTCTATACCACATAATATGAACGATAATGTCACTCAAGCTGAAGATCTGGAAATAAATGAACTTACAATAGCAGTTGCTCATGACGCTACTGACAATGCTCAAATTGTTGCTCCAGCACCTTCTACAATCGACAGTGACGCTACTGATGCTGAAGATATAGAAGTAGACCAACCTGTAATAGCATCAATTAAAGCTATTGACAAAAGTAATAAACCCACCATAAGCCTTATATCTCAACTCCCCCCTGAACTTAATCATGAAACCGATAAATCTGAAAAAACACCCACTAAGAATACTAATAAAGCTCATGAGCAAACTCCTTCACATTCACCATCTGTAATCGAAAGTGCCGCCAATATTGATAATTTGGCGAAAATAAACAGGAACACTGAAAATCTAAGGGAAAAAGTAACAGTTACTCCTGAAGCAATAAGACCGTTTCCTAAAGCGATTCCTCGTACCGGAAGAAAAGGCAGAAAGAAAGGCTCGTCACGAATATTAACTGATACTCCCGAAAAATGCGCAATAGAAGCTGCGTATCTGGATCGGATGAAAAGCAAGCCTTCAATTCTGCCTTTATCAAAACGAGGAAAATGTATGCCTAAGAACAAGAAGTATAAAAAGAAGAAACCGTTGCCAAAATATCAGTCAAACTCAGAATCTGACGGAAATATATCTTTTCATGATGATTCTGATAAGGATTTAACAGATGGTCAAAGTAATTCTGATTCTGATTATCTAGTTGATGAAAGGGAATCAATTCAATCTTTGACACATGAGAATTTAAATGAAAATGACTATATATTGGTAAAATGTCACTCTGCCAAAAAAGAATCACAAACATATTTCGTAGCTTTCATTAAACATAAAGACCAAAATATATTTCTAGTTTCTTTTTTGAAAAAGAAATTTGGTTTTAAATTTTTGTTCCCTGACAAAGAAGACCAATCCTGCATACCTATCACTGATGTTGTAAGGAAACTACCAAAGCCATGCTCTGCTCCAGGAACTTCTCGTACAGCTGCTCTATTAACTTTCAAATTTGATTTTAGTAAATTTAAACTAGGTTAGGTACAATTACCAAAGTTTTGAAGTTGTTCGTTTTTTTTTTAATATTTACTTATATGTTTGGGAATAAGGTGATTTTGATTGTTTATTTTGTTTGATATATATTTTTTAATGCCTTCCTGAGACCATTTTAAATGGTATGTTTTTAAGATTATAAAGACAAAGATTAGCAATATGTAACTAGATCTCAAATATTAAAATAATAAGTCACTTACATTCGTTCAAGACTGCCCCAGGCTGTTAATAGTTTTACAAAGTTTATTTAAGTAATAGTGAGTGTACGAAGTTAGTGGCAATTAATTATTATTATATACGATCTGTATGTCTTAAATAAAGTGTTGATTTTATTTTAAGCTGCATTGTTTTCTTGTTATCATGGTATTCCAAAACTGCCCCTGGGGTTATCAAATGTGCCCCTTGCCAGGGGCACATTTAAACAAAAAATGGTTTTTTAAAAACAATAATATTGCTACTTTAATAAATAAAAACAAGTTAAATAACTTTTTATTTTGTAGCACAAATAGCATATCTATTCATAAAAAAATAAAATACCTTGATATGTAGCACAATACGATAAATATAATATCTTATTCAAAAAGTGTTCAAAGGTGCCCCCCTCTCCCCTATATTTTTTTGTGAGTTCGTAGATTTTTCCATCATTTGTGAACCAATTTAAAAATATCTTGGGTTTTTTAGTTTTCTATTAAAGTCAATTCACATAATACTTTTGTTATACCTAAACTCATTTTTTTTTTAAGATGACGAAACAAGGGAGCACATTACCAATGTATCAATAAAAGAAAAAGGAATAGAGAGGGAATGGCAAGAGCCAGACAAGTGCTTAAAGAACGTACTTTTAATCAACTGGATACCACTTCGTCATCTACTATGAGTATCGAAGTTGATGTAGGCACAGTACGTTTCTCTGTGTTGTCTCCCTCTGCTGGGCAAAGGCCTCCCCTTTTTACTTCCAAACCTCGCTGACCTGTGTTATCGCATGAATAACCTACAACTATTTATTAATTTTATTTCACAAGTCTTTCAATCAAATACAGCTTGTTACTGTTTTCTTTATATAATCATATGCTATTTATTGCAGAGTAAATCCATTTATGAAAAATGTCACGTCAATTTATTTAACTGGTGGAAAACTACAGCCGAAGCCACAATGATAGAAGCTGGTAAGAAAGAGGCTTCTATAGCTCTCGAAAGTGGCAATGTAAGTCCATCAGGTATACCAACTATAGCCGTAACAGCTGATGCTGCTTGGGGAAAACGTTCATATAAAACAAATTTTTCTTCCTCAGCAGGCGTTGGGGCTATAATAGGGGTAAAAAGTGGCAAATTATTACATGTTGGTATTAAAAATAAATACTGTGTTACATGTTCCCGTGCAGCTAATAAAAATATTACACCCCTGAAACACCGGTGTAATAAAAATCATACTGGCTCTTCCACTAGTATGGAGAACTCAATAATCGTTGAGGGATTTAGAGAATCTGTGAAAACACTTATTTTGGTGTATGCAAAACTTATTGCTGATGGTGACTCAAGTGTGTATAAAAACATATTGGAAAGCAGGCCATATTCAAACGTTACGGTTGAAAAAGTGGAGTGTTCCAATCACTTAATGCGCAATTATAATGGGAAAAATTTAAGTTTGATGAAAGATACGTCCATCCCATTAAACGAACGCAAGCTACTACATTCTGATCGAGTGAACCGATTACACATTGCTGTGAAAGCAGCAGTAAGATTCCGAGGAACTCAAAATGTTCCATTTACTGAGCAAATCAAAAACTTACAAAAAGACATTATCAACAGCCCAAAACATATTTTTGGAGACCATTCACAATGTGAAAACTATTACTGCACAGACGAAAAACCAACTTTTGCCTATTGCCCGAAATTGTCGATCCAAGAAAATCTCGTTCAATGCCTCTACGAGACACATCATTTTAAAATAATAGGAGGCTAATGCCGGCAGCTAGGTCCTGAAGTTCATCTAAGAGATTTCTTTAAGGTATTCTTACGGTTGCTTTACAATTCTTTGACAAATAATATTTTAAACATGTTTTTGTTTTATATATCGTTTACCTAAATACTGGAAATCTGTCTAACTGGAGGTATCTATCGTATTCCTAAATGCTGCGTCCGGTTAGACTGGAAGCCGGTCCGAACATAGTTGGGAAAAAGGCTAGGCAGATAATTATGATATTGTAGATGTAGGTACTTACACTACACTTTAATATTAGTATCCTTAAATAAAAACTAAATAATTTTTAGTTATTGCAAAAACTCAAAAGGAAAATTAATTTATTTATATATACTTACTAGAGTAGGTAGGACATAGATATCGACGCTTGAAAGGCAATCATATCTTCTTCTTCTTCTTCAGCCTATAGATGTCCACTGCTGGACAAAGGCCTCCCCCAAGGCTTTCCACGCTGACCGGTCTTGTGTTGCCCGCATCCATCGGCTTCCCGCGACCTTCACCAGGTCATCGGTCCACCTTGTTGGGGGCCTCCCTACGCTGCGTCTTCCAGTACGTGGCCGCCACTCCAGAACCTTACTGCCCCATCGGCCATCGGTTCTATGAGCAATGTGCCCTGCCCACTGCCACTTAAGTTTAGCGACTCGCAGAAGTACGTCGGTGACTTTGGATCTTCTGCGGATCTCCTCATTTCTGATTCGATCACGCAGAGAAACTCCTAGCATAGCTCTTTCCATTGCCATTGCATTGACATGGTGGCGTTTTTGTACAAACACTTTATCACCGCAATGTATCGATGGTCAATTTGGCACCGCTGGAGAGACTGTAGCACCGCCCAAGTCTCAATCGAATCGAAGGCCTTCTCATAGTCCACAAACGCCAGCATAGTGGTTTGTTATACTCCTCGGACTTCTGTATAACTTGCCGCAGCGTATGAATGTGGTCTATGGTGCTAAAGCCTTTTCGGAAGCCTACTTGTTCGGGAGGCTGAAAATCGTCGAACCTGCGAGCGAGACGATTTGTGATAACCCTAGAAATCTAAGCGACAAAAATTCGTAAATTGAGTTATATACACCATTCGAACCGCCAGATTTTTCTGCGTCGTTTGGTGTATAATTGTATATAACTCAATTTACGAATTTTTGTCGCTTAGATATGATTGCCTTTCAAGCGTCGATATATTATCGCGTAATAATTATGTTAACCCTAAAATTTTGTTAATAGATTTCTAAACGTGAGGAATATTAAATGGCGGATCTCACCTTTCTTTAAATCCATAATTACCCCTTGAATCCGACAACAAAGTGATCAACCGTGGAAGCCTCCATCGTCACGAGGAGAGTGCGGCGCTGTATATTTCAGTAAGTCCTTTCTCCCTTTTTTTCCTGCTAAGTACATTTTACCTCTGATCCTGCTGAATGTAAGTTTCCCAGAAAAGCGCACCTCAGAAACGCAGTTCAATTAGCGAAGGAAATACCAACAACATTATCAAACAGATTGCCCAACACCTATGGATTGGAATGCAGGCGCGTGCTCTCCATAGAGGCACATAAGCACTGCAAACACTAATAATTTTCTGATTCGGAATACCCGAATCGTATTAATAAAATTTATATAAAAACCTCTTTAATTATTGGTAATAGTGCCATCTATTGAGGCTAGTGCAAACTACTAACACAAATTATGCCCGCGCAGCGGCTTTGCTACGTCCGCGCCATTTCACGACGTAAGCAGGTACTAAATTTGCTTGGATCTTTGCTAGTGTGAGAATAAAATTATGTGATTGTGTGTGTAAACTTTTCGCATGTTGTCTTGCAATTTCATTCATATTATAATCCCAAATAAGCAGTGCCTACATTATACGCTGGCCGAGTTAAGAAGCTGCTGTCAGCCAGCACCATTGTTGTTTGTTAAAATACCTTTTTATTTTGTCGGCTTATGTTGTTTGATTATTGGTGTATTTTTTAACATAAATCTGTTGAGTGTTGATTGTTTTAAGCGCAAGCGAATTGAACTATATGTGTTATCTAATATATATAATTATATAATTTATATGCAATATGTATTATTTTAAAACGCGGTATTTACATTGTTCAAGAATATTACAGGCGCGTGTTTTAAATGATAACCTCATAGATAATGTAAGAAAATAATGAACAGGCTCCGATGCGTATTTTATAGAGATCAGTGCTCCGATGTCTTTAAAATCAGACGAATTCAAAACCTTAACTTATTTTACCTTGAAGTTTACAAATTAGCAAAATTAATACTTACTATCGCAATGAGTATCTACGAGTGAATCAGTGAGAGTGATGATTTATGAATTTGTTTATGATTTTCATTGAAAAAAAAACTTTTAGGGATGTTAAAAAGGATCTTCCAATTTTAACGACGACGTTTTGCAGAGTACCTAACTATTTAAAAAAAGATAGGCGCCTTGATTTTACTTATAGGCAGAATTTTTTTTTTCTTTTTTGTGAAATAAATGATTACTTATTTACAGTTGAGTTAGTAATGAGATGACATTGCATTTTATTCAATGGTGCAAAAAAAAAATTACTTAACATCTCACGATCATCCCGTCATTTATATGACTTGTTCTTATCAGTAATCACATATTTGGATGTTCATAGTAGAACTAGCCACGCACAAACATCAATTAAATGTTGACATGCGCAAAAGTCACACAATTATAATATAAGCACAGACATTTCGATAGTGTATGTATGCCTACCCTATCCAAAATCTCTGTGCACGCCCCTGACCATACCCAACACAAATGATGTAGGACAGAGAAGTGGGTATTCCGGATATAAGGTAAGTGATACAAATAAGGCCTACCTAATTTCAAATACTCAAAATTTGATAAATTATTCGAAGAAGGTGATAAATAAAAGCGTGGACTTCTTTTTTAGTTAATATTTGATAAATTAAACGAGGATTTGAGAGATATTTCACAGTTTTATTATGACTTAAGAGCTTGAGGGTTTACAATACATATTACACACGAATCTCACAGAACCAGAGAGCACCGAATCACGGAGTAGTAAAAATAGACAAGTTACTTATGTAGTCCTCTATGATGCACTGTAGAAGGCGCCAAATTTAAAATATGTAACATCCCCTCTAAATTTTAGCCTTATTCTACCTATTTAACATATGTTATAACAATATACAACGTGTAACAAAAAGGGTATATACATACCAAGGGCATGGCATCTTTAGATGATATCAAACGATATCGGAAGGATTTCAACTCAAAATAAAATTCTCAAAAAAGTGGTACCAAATTTTCGGATTCGTGTGTTTCTTAAAATCAAATCATAACAAACGTGGCAGCACACTACATACGTTAATAACTAGTCGTTACCCGTCACGTTACTTGCCAAAATCCGATAAATGTCTTCAAATCAAATCAAATCAAATCAAATCATTTATTTCAAATAAACCAGTTACAGGCACTTTTGAATTGTCAGAAGGTCGGTCAGTCAATAAGATGAAGCTAGTCGCCCATTCCAAAGAGTAGGTACCTATGGAGAAGAACGGGCAAGAAACTCCATGGACACTCTTTTAAATTTTTAAGCTATTGTTACAAATATTTGATTACATCATTCATGTTGAAATCAACCGCGTGAGAACGATGCAGAAATATATTGTACGCTGAGAGCGTCCATTATGGAAAACATACAAAAATCAATTCAGAAATTAAAATACGCCGTGGCAGCTAAGAGATGACCAGTCCCCTCCGACGGCGTCCGTTCACGAACATGACGTATGGATCAGCATCATTCAGCTCAACCATATCGAAGGGAACCCAATGACCCAAAACACACGCCACCATCAGCGAGACATTTGAGTGAGCATGACATACTCTCAACAGCCAGAGCACAATTAAGTCAATAAAAAAGACTAACCCAACAAATAAATGCCTTACAGCACATTCGTACATTGTGCTCACACGTTTGCCATGCAATTATACAATACTAAGAAATTGAATCTACACAATGCTAAGATATTTTTGTCCAAGGTTCAGCAGCTCCAACAGTGTTCCCGAATCTGTGGAAAGTTTAACTCCTGTGCAGCTGCAGCTCCACAAGTGCCGAACACCTCTGTCAGCGATACAATTCCGTAACGTACAATATGCTTGGCTACATAGTGTGTAATACAGGCTTTGACTAAATAACATAAACAATTACATATTAAAACTACAAGAGGAAAAATCAAAGAACAATCATTGTATAGAAATCGGACGCAGCTCAAGCCCAAGCCTTTTTGTCCTCAATATAATCCTTCACACTATAAAATGCTTTCTGACACAACTTACGTTTAATGAAGGATTTGAATTTATTCAGGCTCAGATCTTGAACCACCTCTGGAAGTCCATTGTAAAAATGTATACATTGGCATCTGAAAGAGCCACCTATTTTCTTGAGCCTTGTTGTAGGTACAATAAATTTGTGCCTGTTCCTAGTATTTATATCATGGACATCACTGTATTTTTTAAACAATTTTATATTTTTATGAGCATACAAAAGATTTTCATAAATATATTGAGACGGCACGGTCAGTACATTAATCTCTTTAAATTTTTCTCTGAGAGAGTGTCTCGGACTTAATTTATAAATTGCACGAACAGCTCGTTTCTGCAAAACAAATATTGTTTGAATATCGGCGGCATTTCCCCACAACAGAATGCCGTACGACATTACGCTGTGGAAATAGCCAAAGTACACTAAACGGGCCGTCTCAACATCAGTCAAATTACGAATTGTTCTAACTGCGTATGCAGCAGAACTTAGCTTTTTTGACAATTTTTCTATATGTGAACCCCATTGAAGCTTAGCATCCAGAGTTATACCCAAGAATACTGTGCTGTCGTCAGATTTCAATTCTTCGCCCTTTATCAACACTTTAGTTTCCACCTGCCTCACGTGAGGTAGAGTAAACTTAATGCATTTGGTTTTTTTCTCGTTTAAGAGTAAATTATTAACATTAAACCAATGGACTACTTTGGAGATCGCGCTATTTACATCATCAGTAACCTGCTGCTGACGTTTCAGTTTAAATAAAAGTGAAGTGTCATCTGCAAACAACACTATATCGTGGTTATCCTTTATTAGGTACGGCAGGTCATTGATGTAAATAAGAAACAAAAAAGGACCAAGAATTGACCCCTGTGGGACTCCCATTGTTACTAAAGATCCAGAAGATCTTTTTCCATTAACGTCAACGCTTTGAATCCTACCACTCAAGTAAGATGTAATAAGATCCAGTGCAGAGTTCCGGATCCCGTAGTGGCGGAGTTTCCTGATTAACGTATCGTGAAGAACGCAATCGAATGCCTTGGACAAATCACAAAAGATGCCCAAGGCATCGCATTTATCCTCCCATGCATTATATATATGACCTAGAAGTTCAACACCGGCATCAGTAGTTGAACGACCCCTTGTAAAACCGAACTGTTTGCTATGTAATAATTTATGTTTATTAAAAAAATTTAGCATTTGGTTTAAAATCAATTTCTCAAAAATTTTACTAAAGGTAGGTAGTACAGAAATAGGTCTATAATTTGTGGGGTCTGATGTACTACCAGATTTAAACAAAGGTATTATTTTACTATTTTTCATGAGATCAGGAAACTCTCCACAGTCAATACAAGCATTAAAGATAACAGCTAGAGTGGGTGCCACAATATCAATAATAGACTTAGCAACTTCCACCGAATGACCCCATAGGTCAGCAGTCTTTTTTACATTCAGAGTGTGAAAGATTTTAATTATATCTCTACTGATAACATGTTCAAAATGAAACTCCGAATCACAAATATTAACATTTTCTTTAAGCAAAGACTCCGCAACAGAAGGTGATGAGTTTAGGGATTTAGTAGTTGAAACAGGAATATCCGAAAAGAAATTTTCAAATGCCTCAGAGACTTGCGAGTCTGATTTAATTATGTTGTCATTAATAGACAGGCTATAGTCAGTATTTCTATCACTGGACCTTCCCGTTTCACTATTAATAATTTTCCAAGTCGTTTTAATTACATTGCCACTGTTCTTTATCTTTGAACTCAAGTAACGTGACTTGGCCATATAACAAACTTGTTTGAATAATTTTGAATATTTTCTAACATATAAATTGAATTCAACAGTGTTAATATAAATCCTCTCATTGTACAATTCATAAAGCCGAGTTCTACTTTTATGAATACCGATGGTAGCCCAATCAGAGAAAGATGCTTTACTATTAACAGAGATAGTCTTGGGAACAAAGGTGGAATCAAATAGCTTACAGTATATATTAAAAAAATTGTCATAGAGATGATTAGGATCAGCATTAACAGCACTGGATAAGACTGGCAATTTATTGATGAGATCAAATCTAAAAACCTCCAAACGGCTTTCAGTTTTGGGGTTAACAGTGATATCCTTTTTGGCCACTTTTTTACTATGGTTTGGAATTGTAATCCTTTGTCCGCAGTGATCAGAATCAAGTAAATTTAAAACTTCTTTGTGGCTTGGTACTATGTTTGTAAAAATATTATCTAGGCACGTGGCACAAGTAGGTGTTATTCTTGTGGGCTCCAAAAATAGGTTTACAAGATTGTAGGACTGAAATAGACTTATAATTTTATTACAATAACCAGAGTTCTCTAATAAATTAATATTAAAATCACCGCAAACGATAATGGCTTTGTTTGAAACACAAATCTTGTGTAAGACTTCATCCATTACCTTTTCAAAGCAGTCATACAATCCTGAAGGGGGTCTGTACACACTTAACACAATGAAGCCCTCCAACTCTATACAGGCAATTTCAGCTGTTCGTTCAACAGACAGGCCCACAATGTCTTTACGATTTTTAAATTTCAACAGGTTACTAACTAAAATTAATGAGCCACCATGTATAGCATTAATTCTGCTAAACGAACTACCAACCTGGTGATTCTTAAAATTAAACAAGAACTGGTGACTTTTTAGCCAATGTTCGGTTATGCAAAGAATATCAATACCATAATGGTTCATGAATAAATCAACCTCTAAATCTTTGTTCATAAATCCTTGAATATTTTGATGCACCAAATTAATATTATCTATTGACTTTAAATTTCCTCCCGAGTTACCTTTGTAATCCTGTATATTGTTATAGCTAGAGGTTGGCTCTATTGTCTTAATTTCTAATTTAAATTATTAATGATGTCAACTGATACCAAATTATTGGCAGAATTAATTCGAATGTCATTGCATTGCTCAAAAGAAGCAAGTTGTTTAGCCAAATTCTTGGCTGTAATAGAAAAAAAATATGATAGCGACACAGCTATCTGTCTTTTAAAGTAATTAGAAAGATAATACATAACATTGTTATGTCTATCTCTTGTCAAATACAAATTCTTAAAATAATTATTAATGTCAATTAAATGTAATATTTTATTATTAAATGTCAAGTTGGACATTGTCATATTTAGTTCAAATCTAATCCTATTTTCTTCCTGTGGCAACTGGTCACTGTAAGGGAATGTAAACAAGACAACCTTTCCAATATTCAGATTGCTTAATGTTTCACAACTCTTAAGCAGTTCTCTTTTGCTCAAATTTCCCCTATTACCCACAAAAATTAACAATGTTGTATCCTGGGAAAAGTTACATTTAATAATTTTTTGCATAATTCCATATAAAGAACAACCAGGCATGCAGTAGTTCAATATTGAGTGACCCGGACATTCATCAGTCAACAAGCGCCCCAAGCCCTTACCTATCTCATCACAGAACAACACAACATCATTAGTCAAGCTTTGTTTAAGACTATTAAGATCATTACAGTCACGGCTATTGGCACTATTAGCAGAAGGAACTATGACATCAACACAGGGCTGCGGCAAGGTGGTATTACATGATGTCAACGAATGATCCAGTGTAAGCACATCTGATGTTAGGCCGCACTCACAGTTGGTTTTTTGTGAGTTAACCAGCTCATTCATCGCCAACACATATTCTCTCATTAGGTCTTCTGAGGTATTATACTTATTAGTCATTGAAATAAGTTTATCTTGCAGATGGTCAAGTTCAGATTGCAATGACTCCATGTCTATGTCATACCTCCTATTACTTTGCTCTAAGTTATAAGAATACATATCCAACTGTTTCAGCAAATTTAATCTTTCCCTGTTCATCTTAACACTTTTTATAAAGTACCTTTGTCTTTTCACCATTTTTTGAGTTTTGACAATGTACTTATTAATTTTTATATATATTTTTTAATTTATTTTTGCTGGTTACTACCCTCACTGAATTTGATGACCTTGTATCATTGTCATCAGTCAAATCTATAGTGTAAGAGGGGTTTATTGCAGAAACCATTGTGGGGGCGATAGGCATCAACTCGCTAAATAGACTCTGATCCAGCGAGGCAGTGATGTTATTATTGGAAGTCTCTAGTTCTATGATTTGACTTTGAGCCTCATGTAGCTGATGTTGTAAGAGGTGTTTCTGACAAAGAACTTGTTCATACTCTAAGCTACACTGGCTGAACCCGTCCACAACAAGCTGGAGCCTATCCCGGGCGTCTATGGCATCAGTGTATTGAATATGTAGCTGAGCCATTTCATTTCTCAACTTCTTATTTGCTTCATGGGCATTGGAGAGGACTCTCTCATTGTCATCGATTTCCCTAAGTAGTTGGTCACAGGACTCCCGCGAAGCCTTTAGTAGGCTCAAAGCCTCTTTGAGTTTGGACTCTTGGAGTTGAGCATGGGCACTACGAGTCATGATCATTATTGAAACTAGGTAAATAAGGAAATGACAAGAAATTAGAAGTGAGGCGGTAGTTGTGGCAGAAAATGAAGATAATCAGTAAAAATGAAAAATGAGATTTAGATTTAAGTAAATAAAAGGTGTTTTGAAAGTAAAAGTTGACCAATAATCGAGTTTGATGTAAATAAAAGGGAGTTCTGTCACCAAACCAAAATAAGGTTATGTTTACGATCAGAGGTTATTGGAATTAATAAGCCTTTCTAAAGGTGAATTACGCTATTGCTGATTAAAATAAAGCACGCAAACAAACTAATAGCAAGTAAAATATAAAATATTATACCTGATACCGAGATGACAATGCAAGATTCACTTGTGCCGGTAACTGTCACCGATTTTTTTACACTAAATACGCACTATCTATGTGAACCTAACACAAAATATACATTATTGTTCCACTAATTATATGAATAATTGGAAGTAGGTCTACAAATCTAAGTAATTTAATATTTAAAATTAAAAAAAACTTTAGGAAGAAATTTAAACAGCTGTCAGCTGTAGTGTTGCCACAGGAAAAAAAAAAAAAAGCATCTCTTTGCGACTAGTATGATAGACGCCTATCACGGGCGGTGTTTTTCCTCATAACTTCCTAACATAAAGAGATAGGATTAAAAAACCCTTCCAATATCGTTTGATATCATTTAACGATGCCATGCCTTTGTTATGTATATACCCTTTATGTTACACGTTGTACCTCTTTGCACACTTAGTTGATCCAGCCGCGATCCCGAACACAATAGACTCCACCTTTAGCACGGAATAACTTTGATCTAGCTGCGTATTTCTCGGGCGGAGTGGCAACGTTGCATTCTGTTAAGCGATGTTGCCAAACATATTCATCGATAGGACATTATACTCGATAAAAATTTTTTCAACAATTTCATGCATTAATGAATCCGTAACGGCTAAATTTTTTGAAGCCACGAGGACTTTTTAGCTCTGAATATATTTAAAAAATCAATTACTTGTGTTGATCCATTTATATACTCGTACTTCCAGTAATACATCTTTTGATCCGATACCTATACCGTAACAATTGATCAAATAGGAATTTACTATAGCTAATCTAGATATTTTATATGCGCAATGCTCCATACATTGTAAGATCTATATATATTTTTTTACAATTCCATGCATTAGTGGATCCATAACGACTATTTTTTTTAAATGCACGAAGACTTTTTGGCTTGGAATATATTTCAAAAATCATTGCCTTATGTTGATCCATGTAGCTACTCGTACTTCGTAATACTTATTTTGATCTGAAGATGTACTGATACCGTACCGGTCGATCAATTATGTTTAGTATGAAGTCAAAGTTATTGTTATTAAAAAGCCTCGTACTCAAAATAAAACAATGTTTTCCTGATGTTATAACCCGGGTCAGGAGTTTTGGCGGGAAAGTTAACCTGAGCTTAAATTTTTCCATTAGAGTTTTAAATTACTTAAAGTGTTCTTTACTAAATAAAAGTGGGAGATTTATGTAGTAAAAAATGCATTCAGTAAATAATTCATAAAGAACATTGAGATATCCTAGCGTAGTGTGTACAATAAACATGTGTACCTCATTTATAATATTTTTGTAAATTAAAAAAGATAAACTCAACCGCACGTTAGTGGAAATAAAATCATATTTGCTACTTACTAAGTAATAAAGGTAATAAAGATCTGTGGATCTGGTGGATGATTTCTCAGTGTACTCAAAGTTACATACCTAAGTGTGTTATAAAAATAATTTCGCTTAGTCGCGTTATATTTTAGCGAAAGAAAGCGCTGTTTTCTAATCAAATCAAATTAAATCATTTATTTGTTAACACAGGTAAATATTGACAGATCTTACAAAGAATAATAATGATATGATGAATGAATAGTAATGGTTTGTGGTAGGTACTGGAACGCGTTAGACACATGGAATGTCAACTTTAGCGGCCGCAATTTCGAAATAGGGAGTTTGCGTTTCGTTCCAACGTCCTAGTTTGAATTTCTTTCGAAAAAAAAACTGCATTCGAAACATGGAATACGAAGGAGGTAACTAATAAAAGGTTTTATTCAAATTTTGGACTATCTTGCAAATAGACAGTAGTAGATTGTTTATTGAAAAAAACGAAAGAACATTATAATAGCGCGGGAAAAAATATTATTGTTCATTATTCGTTATTGAACTTAAAAAAGAAAATTATGTGTTTGATTTCCGCAGATTGTTTGAGAAAAGTAGTTAGTAAATGCCTGCGTGATTTCACCGTATACTGCTTAGTATGATACTATTGTCATCGGCAGCAGCGCGGGCAATAGCAATAAAAAAGTTAGTAATCAATGTCAAAATCCTATAAAATTTAAATTGTCAACAGAAAAATTATTTTCTTTTGGCAATTTAAGTGTTTACCCGACTTCAAAAAAAGGAGGAGGTTCACAATTCGTCGCAATCTTTTTTTATGTGTGTTCATCGATTACTGTAAGACGCCTGGACCCGTTTACGAAATTCTCGTTTTATTTGAAAGGGTGGTCCCATAGTCACCAGGCCAGGATCTGATGATTAAAAATTAGAGAAATCAAGGAAAACTTTCAAAATTTTTACGGGCAACTAGTGTATTTCTAGTTATTTTCATTAAGTATTTTAAAGCACTACAATTTAGTAATGATCTGGAGTAGATATGAAGTCGGGAGACAGTTGAGGGAACTCCTCGACAATTCACAGCAACTGCCTTGCGTTTGAACTTGAGTAATTTGTATTAATAAGAACTTCACACCTAAATGGGTTGTAACTGTCATTAGGGCTCTGATGATGAATACAAAGGCCAGTTCAGGTAACTCCTCAACGGTTTACAGTAGTTCCCTTGTATTTGGAATTAAATAATATATATTGATGAGCAATTTTCACCGATATGCATTATTATGAAAATCTGTAGTAGATTTGATGATGAAGACCACGACCGACAAACATTCATTTTAGCCGACATATATTTTTTTTTAATAATTATAAACTAGCGCTTGACTGCAATTCCGCCTGATGGTAAGCAGTGATGCAATCGTTGATGGTAAAGCGCGCTAGTTTATTAAGCCCATTCACTTAAAAAACCTTAGTGAATAGGAAGGAAGACGGTAGTTGAGCGTCGACAACGCTGCGCCAGAGGGAGATTGATGTGGAGACCCTCCACGACCAAACTCCCGGCACAACAACATTTGGCGCATCGTACCCGGCACACACTGCAACACAACTGCTCAGACCCGTCCTCCGTACGGCTTCACCAGAAATCATACCGGTACACGACGAATCGCTTGGCGGCAAGATTTTGTCTGGTGGGTGGTAACTTCTGCCGGCAGCCGATGTTATGGCCTACCACCGAGCAAAGGCACCGAGCATAGTTGCAAAGTTCTTATCAATACGAATTAATCAAGCACAAACGCAAGGTGGCTGCTGTGAATAGTTGAGGAGTTCCCTCGACTGCCTATGGTCTTCATCATGAGATTTACTACAAACCATCTTTTTAACCCATATAGGTGCAAAGTTCTCATCAATATAAATGAATTAAGTCCAACCACAAGGTACCTACTATTAACCGTTGAAGAGTTCCCTGAACTGGCCTTTTCTGTTATCACCAGAGCCTTCATGATAGTCATAACCCATCTTTTTGTAAAGTTCTTATCAATACAAATTAATAAGCACAAACTCAATGTAGCTGCTGTGAATCATTGAGGAGTTCCCTTGACTGTCTAGGGTCTTCATCATCAGATCTACTGCACACCTTCATTTCAACCCATACAGGTGCAAATTTCGCATCAATATAAATGAATTAAGTCCAAGCACAAGGTACCTACTGTTAACCGTTGAAGAGTTCCGTGAACTGGTCTTTTTTTCATCACCAGAGCCTTCATGACAGTCATAACCCATCTTTTTGTAAAGTTCTTATCAACACAAATTAATCAAGCACAAACTCAAGGTAGCTGCTGTGAATAAGTGAGGAGTTCCCTTGACTTTCTCCCGGCTCCATCATCAGCTATACCAGACCTTTATCAAATTGTAGTTCTCTGAAATACTTAATGAAGATACTTAGAAATGCACTAGTCGCCCCTACGATTTTTGGAAGTTCCTCTTGATTTCTTTAGTCTTCCATCATCAGATCCTGACTATGGGACCATTTAGAAAGTTTACCTTTTCTAACATAAAAAGAATTTTGTTAATCGGTTTAGGCGTCTGAGATTTATCGGTGAACATACTTAAAAAAAGAAGCTGCTGCTTATCCAATCGCTTCACGCCCTTGGCAAATGCTGCGCCCTGATTGGCCCGTTTGAATTGGATCAACAACTGGTCAGACGCCAAAAAGGTGGATTTGTATAAAACAGCCCTTAATTATTGTTATTACTTCTTATTATTCATCGTGACGCATGTGGATCCGAACGGACCTACATATTTATGGGCAGATGGCATCGGATCAAGAAAAGGCCCCCGGATCAACAAGTGAAAATGGATCAACAAATTACTACCTATACGGCACGTCTGATCAACAAAGTGCCCAAAGGGATATCTATCTATATATATATATATATATATATTGCTTGATATATATAGATTGGGCTGTTTTATACAAATCCACCTTTTTGGCGTCTGACCAGTTGTTGATCCAATTCAAACGGGCCAATCAGGGCGCAGCATTTGCCAAGGGCGTGAAGCGATTGGATAAGCAGCAGCTTCTTTTTTTAAGTATGTTCACTGAGTAATCTCAGACGCCTGGATCGATTTTCAAAATACTTTGTTATTTGGAAAGGTAAACTTTTTAAGCGGTCCCGTAGTCACCAAGTCAGGATCTGATGATGGAAGAGTAAAAGAAATCAAGAGGAAATTCCAAAAATCATAGGGGTGACTAGTGCATTTCTAAATATCTTCATTAAGTATTTCAAAGAACTACAATTTAATAAAGGTCTGGTGTAGCTGATGATGGAGCCGGGAGACAGTCAAGGGAACTCCTCAATGATTTACAGCAGCTACCTTGAGTTTGTGCTTGATTAATTTGTGTTGATAAGAACTTTACAAAAAGATGGGTTATGACTGTCATGAAGGCTCTGGTGTTGGAAAAGAAAGGCCAGTTCACGGAACTCTTCAACGGTTAACAGTAGGTACCTTGTGTTTTGGACTTAATTCTTTTATATTGATAAGAACTTTGCACCTTTATGGGTTAAAATGAAAGTCTGTAGTAGATCTGATGTTGAAGACCCTAGACAGTCAAGGGAACTCCTCAATGATTCACAGCAGCTACATTGAGTTAGTGCTTGATTAATTTGTATAGATAAGAACTTTACAAAAAGATGGGTTATGACTGTCATGAAGGCTCTGGTGATAAAAGTAAAGGCCAGTTCAGGGAACTCTTCAACGGTTAATAGTAGGTACCTTGTGTTTGGACTTAATTCATTTATATTGATGAGAACTTTGCACCTATAGAGTTAAAATGATGGTCTGTGGTAAATCTGATGATGGAGACCATAGGCAGTCGAGGGAACTCCTCAACTATACACAGCAGTCACCTTGCGTTTGTGCTTGATTAATTCGTATTGATAAGAACTTTGCACCTATGTGGGTTAAAATGAAGGTTTGTCGGTCGTGGTCTTCATCATCAAACCTACTGCAGATTTTCATAATAATCCATATGGGTGAAAATTGCTCATCAATATATGTTTAATAATTAAATCCAAATACAAGGGAACTACTGTAAACCGTTGAGGAGTTGACCTGAACTGGCCTTTGTATTCATCATCAGCGCCCTAATGACAGTTACAACCCATTTACCTAAATATAATGTAAAGTTCTTATTAATACAAATTAATCAAGCTCAAACACAAGGTAGCTGCTGTGAATTGTCGAGGAGTTCCCTCAACTGTCTCCCGACTTCATATCTACTCTAGATCATTATTACCTAAATTGTAGTGCTTTAAAATACTAAATGAAAATAACTAGAAATGCACTAGTTGCTCGTAAAAATTGTGAAAGTTTTCCTTGATTTCTCTAGTCTTTAATCATACGATCCTGACCTGGTGACTATGGGACCACCCTTTCAAATAAAACAAGAATTTTGCAAACGAGTCCAGGCGTCTTACAGTAATTGATGAACATACATAAAAATAAACCTCCTCCTGTTTTGAAGTCGGGTAAAAACTTAAATTGCCAAAAGAAAATAATTTTTTTGTTGACAATTTAAATTTTTGGATAAGGATTTTGACATTGATTACTAACTTTTTTATTGCTATTGCCCGAGGTCGAATCCTTTAGTCTCAACGCCCGCGCTGCTGCCGATGACAATAGTATCATACTAAGCAGTAAACGGTGAAATCACGCAGGCATTTACTAACTACTTTCCTCAAACAATCTGCGGAAATCAAACACGTAATTTTCGTTTTTAAGTTCAATGACGAATAATGAACAATAATATTTTTCCCGGCGCTATGGCGCTATTACTAAGTAGCAAATAAGATTTTATTTCCAATAACGTGCGGTTGAGTTTACCTTTTTAATTTACAAAAACATTATAAATGGGGTACACATGTTTATTGTACACACTACGCTAGGATATCTCGATGTTCTTTATGAATTATTTACTGAATGCACTTTTTACTACATAAATCACGCATTTTTATTTAGTAAAGAACACTATAAGTAATTTAAAACTCCAATTGAAAAATTGAAGCGACACTCAGCTTAACTTTCCCGCCAAAACTCCTGACCCCGGGTTATAACATCAGGAAAACATTGTTTTATTTTGAGTACGAGGCTTTTTAGTAAATTATATTACTTTGTTTTTTTCTTTTTTCTTTATTGTGTTTATTACTTTTTTAGTGTATTATTATTATAATGTGGGTTCTGTTTGGGCGGAGTAAACAATTTTTCTTTCTATTTTTTTGTTATTATTATTATTTATAAACTGGCGCTTGGCCGCCATCCCGCCTGATGGTAAGCAGTGATGCGATCATTAATGGTAAAGCGAGCTAGTTTATTAAGAGCCTATTCACTCTAGCCTTGAAGACACTCAAATTGTAGTGTGACGGAAACACCGTCACTGGCAAATTGTCCCAGTCCCTCGATGTACGCGGAATAAAAGAGGAAGCAAAACGCTTCGTCCGGATCGTAGTGGTGTTAACAACGTGAGGGTGGAAAGTCGCCGTACGACGGGTCGTCCGATGGTAGAACGGAGATGGGGGAATTAAATCATGCAATTCCCTTGCACACTCATCAGAATGCCTGATTGATACCTTAAAAAACCGCTACGCAAAATTCAACCCTTAAAACTGAAACTTAAAATTTAATTATAATATGTATTCGCATACAATCTCTACCACAGAAGTCTATACAAGCAGTGTTAATTGCATTGAATGTAACCGAGGCTGTCCACACAAAACATACAGCGGCGATATCGTGTTTGGACTCATTAGATTGGTTTCGATGAATAGAGTTTAAAAATTTAAAATAAATGGTTAATTAGAAATAAAGTATAAAAACCCCATACGTAAAATTTAACCTCTTTAAATATTCATAACAATAACTTTGATTTCTTAAACTGACCGATCGACCGGTACAGTATCAGTACCTAATCAGATCAAAATAAGTATTACGAAGTACGAGTAGCTAAATGGATCAACATAAGTCAATGATTTTTGAAATATATTCCGAGCCAAAAGTCTTCGTGCATTTAAAAAAAATCCTTATGGATCCACTAATGCATGAAATTGTTGACAAAATATATATAGATCTTACAATGTATGGAGCAATGCGAATATAAAATATCTAGATTAGGTTTAGTAACTTCATAATTGATCAACCATTACGGTACAGGCATCGGATCAAAAGAAGTATTACTGGAAGTACGAGTATATAAATGGATCAACACAAGTAATTGATTTCTAAAATATATTCAGAGCTAAAAAGTCCTCGTGGGTTCAAAAAATTTAGCCGTTACGGATCCACAATTGAATGAAATTGTTAAAAAAAATTTATCGAGTATAATGTCCTATCGACGAATATGTTTGGCAACATCGCTTAACAGAATGCAACGTTGCCACTCCGCCCGAGAAATACGCAGCTAGATCAAAGTTATTCCGTGCAGTCGTGCTAGTGCGTGCGGTGGAGTCTATTGTGTTCGGGATCGCGGCTGGGTCAACTAAGTGTGCAAAGAGGTGTTTATATATATATATATATATATATATATATATATTATGTGCATATTTTAATAACAGAGTATTGCATTAACCCAGTGCACAAAAAAAAAACATTAAACAAAAAAATATGTCAGACTAAAACAATTCTTAGTTTTTATATTCTTTTGGGTTTTCAATTAAACCTAATTTATTTCTAAAGAACTCAAATTTAACTTTAGACAAAGGTTTTGTAAAAATATCAGCTAACTGACTATCAGTATATAGGAGTACTAATATACTTGAGATCAATTATCTTTTGAGCATACTTTTCTTTTACAAAATTACATTTGATATCAATATGTTTGCATCTCTTGTGATATTCTGAATTTTTAATTAAACAAATAGCGCTCTGATTATCAATATTAAGTGTCATACAATCTTGTTTATATTCACCAATATCTAAAAATAATTGTCTAACCTAGAGAGCTGCTTTGGTTGCACAGCATAATGCTTTGAACTCGGCCTCAGTGGTAGATAATGCTAGGGTTATTTGTCGTTGACTGCTCCATGTCACTGCTGCTCCATTTCTCATGAAGACGTATCCGGTGATTGATCGTCTTGTCACTGGATCATTGGCATGATCAGCATCAGAATATCATTCCAGAGTGTTACTTTCATTTGACCTAAAACAGAGTCCAAAACACAGTGTCCCTTTCAAATACTTAATGATTCTCTTAACAGCATTCCAGTGGTTTTGATCATGGCTGTTGAGAAAGCGGTGTTAGCCGCTTTCTCAACTGCTCACTGCATACATAATGTCTGGTCTAGTGACTATGGCAGCAAACATAAGCGATCCCACAGCTTTAAAGGAAAAAATTTTCATTCACAAGCACTGTGGTTTTTTTGTAATGTAGCATGCAGATCAGCTGGTATACTATTAGGGTTAGCATAATTCATGTCAAATTTTGATAGCAATTCTTCAATGTACTTTTTTGGGTTTATGAAAATATAATCCTTGCATTGTTCTATCTGTATACCAATAAAATTAGAAGGTTTACAAATCTTGACATTAAATTCATTCTGAAGATCATTCAGGACTTCAGTTATTATAGTTGAACTTGTAGAACATAACAGTCCATCATCCCCATAAAGTAAAAGATATACTTGAGTTTCTCTATTAGAACTCACATACACACATTTATCAGCATGATTATTAACAAAGTCATATTTATTTAGAATGGAATTAAACTTAGCATTCCAGCAGTGTGGTGCTTGTTTCAATCCATATAAGGATTTAATAAGCTTGCAAGCCATGTTATTTTCAACATCCAGCCCTTCAGTAAATATTTATTTTTTATATACAGTGTGTTAAATAACAGAGGGCGTTCCCTTAAACTCGTTAATATATGTCATTAATAGATTAAAATAAAAATATCAGCATAGAAAAATAAGCATAAAATAATCCGAATAAAAAAAAATATAATTGAAAATAAATTTGAAACCTCCTGTTTTAAATCAAAATAGTAGTCTTCATGTATAAATAAATTGCGACGTTGCCGTCTTTCAAGTTCGCGTGTACAGTGTGTTTCTTTTACATGTCAATTTAAAAGTTTTTATTGAATATTTTCATATTGAAAATTTTTTATAACATTTTGTTTTCGAATGGAAATATTTTTTTTAGCATGTATGTCTGCTATACTATTTCGGGTTAACGGGAACGCCCTCTGTTAGTTAACATACTGTTACGGGCTAGGGGTACTTAAACGCCGGTTAAGGGTTACGAAGTTTATTGGCAACGAAGGTACAGTCGATTGTAGGCAATGACAAGTAGAACGTAGCTGATGTCGTACCGAAGTCTTCTCTTACGTCCACGAAGTCCGTGTTGTAAACACACAATAACGCTACAGATGTTTCTTCACGTAGTACTTACAGTTCTCGTTATAATTGTCGCAGTAGGTCTTCTTTAAGATTGCTTCTTAACCGTCGCTGTTTTCGTATCGCTAGTCGAGTGTAGACTGACTCTTCGCCGGCGTCGCGGGCTATATATAGCCCAGCTGATCGAACATTCCAGATTCCTCTAGACGTAATAATAATAGCACATAACTTCGAGGTCACTCGGAAGTACCTACGGTAATTCCCGGAAACGGGTTTCTAGAAATTTCGATGTCGACACTTTGTTGACAAAACTGTTGAGACCTGTACCATTCGATAGGCCGTCCTAAGTCTAGCAATGCGTTTTATTATTGTATCTAGAAAATGTCTAGATCTGGGGAAATAGGGCTCAAAAGTGACACACTGCATGTCACGCGATATTGAACCTTATGCCGTCGACATAAGGTCCATTTGTAACAATACTGTATATATTTTCTCTTGTAATCCATACTAATATTATAAATTCGAAAGTAACTCTGTCTGTCTGTCTGTTACGCTTTCCCGCCTAAACCTCTCAACCGATTTTGATGAAATTTGGCACAGACAATCTTTGGAGCTTGAGAAAAAACATAGGCTACCTGTTATCTCGGAAAAATTTGATATTTCCGAGGGAAATCTAAAAAGCGCGATATAACCGAACACCACGCGGGCGAAGACGCGGGCGGAAAGCAAACAATCTTTAGACCCTGAGAAAGGACATAGGCTACCTTTTATCCCGGAAAAATGTGATGTTCCCGAGGGAAATCTAAAAAGCGCGATATAACCGAAATTTACGCGGGCGAAGCCGCGGGCGGAAAGCTAGTTCACCATGAAGGAAAGCAGTTTTAATATCAAATTATAGTCATGCGTTTCTCAGCTGCAATAGACAACAATAAGCGAATGGAATCATACCTGACAGTCGGAGAGAATGTTTCAGTGTAATCAATGCCACTCTTTTGGGCGAACCCTTTGGCACACAGTCTGGATTTGTATCTAAGACCTGCTGGTTCATTTTTTACACGAAACACCCACTTACTAATCTAATAGCCTCACATTGTCTGGTTTCTTCACTAGTTCCCAAGTACCATTGTCCTCATGTGCCTTCAATTCTTCCTTAATTGACTTTATCCACAATTCAGAGTCTTCAGAGGAAAGTGCATCTTCATATATCTGGGGTACATCGGCCATACATAGATAGGACTTAGGTTCCATGCTCGGGTTTGGTATGTTACGAGGACGGGGAGTGATGTTTGAGGTCGGGGGCATTTCAATTGGCTTCTCAGGTACATATTCCTCATCATCGTCATCACTCATTTCCACTGCAGTGTGAGTAGATAAATCTGCACTACAATCACTGCTTTCAGACAGGCTATTTCCACTTACATGTTGTTGTCTTTCAGTGTCAGATAAGGTAACTGGTATTGTATCTGTTTTGATAGAATTTTCTAGAAACACTACATCTCTGCTTCTGGTTACAGTTTTTGTTTTAATATCAAATAGTCTGTACCCTTTACTGTCTTCACAGTAACCAACAAATATCACCTTACATCACTTGGCGTCCCATTTCTTCAACTTTTCATTAGGTATATGCATCATAGCTTCGCAGCCAAATATCCTCATGTGACTCAAGTCAGGTTTGCAGCCACTCCATACTTCCTCTGGTGTCTTATAATTTAGTGCTCGCGTCGGTGAACGATTGGTGATGTATGCAGCAGTTCTAATTGCCTCAGCCCATAGAGATTTCTTGCATTTCCGAGAGACTTCACCTCCATAGGTCCACATACATCTGAGTGAATGATTTTTAGCAGTTGATTTGCTCTGGAACCTTCACTTGGAAATGGTGCCCTTGCCTGTTTTCCTTTAATGCACGGTATGTAGGTCAGTTCGCTGCTCTGAGATATTTTTACACCCACAGTGTGGTCTTACAGCTTCTTCATGTCATTGTAGTTCAGATGAGCTAGTTGCTGATGCCATAGATAAAAATCATCGTTAGTGGTTGACAAAAATGCTTGGACGGAGACAAATTTTAGCTTGTACATATTATTAACAAGTGTTGCCACTGCTACTTCAACATTTTCTTTGTTATACAGATAACAACCTTTACTGTCAAACTTTATACTGCATTTATTATTGACAATGTTACTGACTGAGAGAAGATTAGTTGATAATTCAGGTACATAAAGGACATCTGTTACCTGTATTCTGTTTGTAGATCCATTTTTACTCTTGACATGAATGTTCACCTTACCACAGGACTCGACTCGCAGCTCTCTGTTGTTGGCAACTCAGATAGTTTTGATCGGTGGTGGAATTTCATCATAAATCCAAGCCTTATTCATTGTCATATGCATTGCCGCACCTGAATCCACATACCACCCAGAATCATAGTTGTTTGTGGCTGAAAAAACGGCTACAAAGGACTCATCACATTGTTTCTTGTTTTTCTTCACTTTACAGTATTTGGCTGTATGTCCATATTTATTACATGAATAGTACCTTGGCCCTTTTGATTGTTTATTTTGTTTGAAAGATTGTTTATTATACTTGCTCTTGTTTACGAAAAATACACTTGGTTCACGATTTTTGACTTACCTGTAACAGTTTACTTTTGATAGAATCTGCTGTTATAGCGACACTGGAGCTTTCTATAGCCATAATCATGGGTTTGTATTCATCTGGGAGTCCAGCAAGTAATAACGTACCTAGCCACTCGTCGTCTACCTTGAACCCAATGTTCCGAAGCTTGTGCGCTGTCGTCATAATTTTGTTTACGTATTCCTCGATACTTTGACAGTTTTCAAGTGTTTTTGTTATGTGATCTCGTAGTAATCCAACTCGACGTGTTAGGCCCGAGTCATCAAAGGCTTTGCAGAGCTTTTCCCATACTGCCATGGCACTGTTGGCTTCCTGAACGTGGACGTAGTTTATAGGATCCACTAGAAGTATTATTTTTGACTTTGCCTTGACGTCTTTCCTTGGATCAACCTTGTCGGTGCCTGATACGCATTCCCACAACTCTTCATGCTCTAAATATGTCTTCACTGCAAATTTCCAGCATGCAAAATTATCTCTGCCAGTCAATCTTTCTATTAGTGTCATATTATTGTTCGATCCCATGATTTTCTTGAAAAATCGATGTGCCGCCGGCCTTCCGCCAGTATGCAAAGTGAGGTTATATTTAATTCCAAAACTATTCTCAAAATCCTTTGGATCTTTCAATATTACGGTATGCTGGGCACATAACCTGATAAATTTAACGAGGATTTGAGAGATATTTCACAGTTTTACTATGACTTAAGAGCTTGAGGGTTTACAATACATATTACACACGAATCTCACAGAACCAGAGAGCACCGAATCACGGAGTAGTAAAAATAGACAAGTTACTTATGTAGTCCTCTATGATGCACTTTAGAAGGCGCCAAATTTAAAATATGTAACAATATTTTATTATGAATTAAATAAACATTATATAATACGGTTAGGTACTACACTGTTAAGGGTACGCCAGTCTATGCCACTTTTCTAGATCTTTCCAGGGCATTTGATTTGGTTAGGTATGATATTATGTGGTCTAAATTACCTGAAGCGGGTGTGCCTGGGGAACTAGTTAACCTATTTAAGTACTGGTACGGCCACCAAACTAACCAAGTCAAATGGCTTGGAGAGCTTTCGGACGAGTATGGGTTGGAATGTGGGGTGAGACAGGGTGGACTTACATCACCTACACTATTCAACCTGTACATTAACCAGCTGATTGTGGATCTGAGTAGTACCGGGGTTGGTTGCTCGATTCAAATCAAATCAAATCAAAATTGTTTATTTCAAATTAACCAACAGTTAGTGCTTTTGAATAGTCAATGTCGGTCAGTCCAAGAAAAGTGAAGCTAAATTGCACGTTCCAAAGCGTAGGTCTCTATGGAGAAGAACGTGCAAGAAACTCCATGGACACTCTTTTAAAATTATAATATGGATTACATGTCTTCGTTACATATTTCTGTTGCTTCTATCATGTGAGCACAATGTATAATTATAAAAAATAACGAAAAGATAGAAAATTAATCAAGCCCACTGGCAGCTAAGAGATGACCAGTCTCCACTGACGGCCCCCGTTCACGAGCATGACGCGCGCATCAGCCCCACTTAGCTCAACCATATTGAAGGAAACCAAATGACCCAACAACACGCGCCACCATCAGCAAGACATTTGAGTGAGCATGACAAACTCTCAACTGCCAGTCTCGTAATGTCAAACAAGTTATATATATAAAAAAAAAAAAAACAAACCATAGTCCATGGTGCCTCACATTCACAAACTTGGAAAGTGCTTTTACATTATACAATACTATGTTATTTGCAAAATCATGGCAGCAAAATCCCGTGCACAATTGAAATAAACAAATAAAAATAAAAAAGGAATATTTGGAAAACAACAAAAAGGGGGTGTCTCTTGTATCTCTTCTTAATGGTATCTCTTCCAAACCTACAAAATTGTCTGTGGCTGTGGAGCAGGACTGACATTACAGATTGACGGTTACATGGGTTGACCATGTACGCACAGAGTACATTATATATATAGGGTAGTCAACAGTATAAGCTACGCAGACGATATGGTGCTGCTCAGTCCATCAATCTCTGCACTTAGGAGGTTATTAGATGTATGTAAGGATTATGCGAAAACACGCCTCACAAGCAACTCACTATTTTTATCGTTATATAGAAGTCCATCTTCTATATAACGATAAAAATAGTGAGTTGCTAATATTTAGGTCCCGGGACCTAATGAAATGTTTTCGAAATGTCGTCGAAATGTTTTATGTGCACCCCCTGTACTGCTTAACGGTGTCGCACTTAATAGAGTTAAGGAATTCAAATACCTCGGCCATGTGATTACCGAGGATTTGAAGGATGACAAAGACATGGAAAGGGAAAGGAGGGCGCTGACGGTCCGCTGTAACATGCTGGCTCGCAGGTTCGCGCGATGCAACGTGGAAGTAAAAATAACGCTTTTCAAAGCATACTGTCGAAACTTATACACGTGCAGTCTGTGGGTCAACTATACGCTGCGGGCCTTCAACGCGCTCCGAGTACAATACAACAATGCCTTTAGGGTGATGCTGGGGCTCCCACGGTACTGCAGCACATCGGCCATGTTTGCACACGCCCGTACGGAAGGGTTCGTGGCGACAGTGAGGCGCCGCGTGGCCTCGCTCATGCGCAGGGTGAGGGGGAGCACCAACACCATCCTGTCGATCATTGCTGACAAGCCAGCCCCCTAATCGGCGAACACATTTTTGTCAAATTATTGCGACTAGTTGGCATCAGTTGGGATCGTTCGGACCGCCCATTGTTCCGTGCGGTCCAAACGATCCCAACTAGTCGCAATCATTTGATAAAAATGTGTTCGCCGATTAGGGGGCAGACTGCCCCATGCAGCGGCATTGGGTACGATCGCATGTGCTTGTTCCAGGTGCCCCTAAAGGTGGCAGATTCATGAATTAGGTTTTTAATATTATTTTTTTTTTGTATTTTCGATTCTATTATTTGTTTTATTATGTTTAGGTACTAACATAGTTGTTTTAAGTCACAATGTTACTAACAAAATATGGGGAAACCTGAAATAAACAAATTTTATTTTATTTTTTATTTTTTTATTCAACCAAAAATCAACTAAAATGAGATAATTGTAAAACCTTAGCTTTAGGCCTTTTTAAAAACTAGCGACTTAATTAAGCCTACATATTTAAAGTATAGGAATATTGTTATTAAACTATCAATCATTATAAAATTATGTATTTCTGAGTTTTTTTATCACGTTTTCATGAGATCCTTGTACAACTTTTAATTTATGTGACTAAATATTATGCTTAAATTGCTAGTCAGACTTGAAGTCGTATAATTAACAAGAAATAAAGAATACTATAAAAAACAACATACTTATCTATTCAAACAAATATTAGAAAATGAACATATTTTCTCAAAAATATTATTAAATATTTAAAAATGAATTTTTTGTAGGCCTTGTTTAAACAAGGTAACAAAATAAGGCCTCAGAAAATACTTAACACCTATAGCGTAATCTACTTATAAGAAAGTTATAAGGAACGTAATATAAAATAGTAGCATAATTTGCTTAGGAACATTAATCAATATTGAATTTTTCGCAAAAAGCAAATACTTGAATCCGAATCATTTTTGGAGTCAGAGGTATTCCTATATCAGAAAAGTTTATTATATGGCAAACGAAATCTTTTTCTTGCTCTTTTGTAAATATAGCGTTTCTTCCTAAGCTCTAATGTAAAATACCACTTTTAAGATGATTTCTAATGGTTCTTCTCGGTACGCCATATTGCGCCGAAGCTTTGTATGTCGACAATCGTCCAGAACGTAGGTACATCATTAACTGCCGCTCTCAAGCTTTCATCAGACTACGTAGTCCATTTTCGAGGAGACATACTGACTGGAACCAATCTGTAAAAACACAATAAAGCTAAAATTCAACAGAATTTCTAACAAGGCCTAGGGTTAAAAATAACGCCTATTAAAAAAGTAGGCCTTATTTGGTACCATATACCTCATACATGTTATACGCAATAATTAATTCACATATCCTAAATAATACAAAATAAAGTCATAGTTACCTTTTCGGTGAGTTATTATGTAAACAGTGTACATAACTTGAAATAAAACTTTAAAAAATACCGTAATAAAGTACGATAGAAATTACGACAAAATAATAACACGCAATGAAAACGGCCGCGCGTCGTCCACGAACTACCGTGACTACGGCGATGTAAGCGTGAGCAGGCCTCTATTTGCCGAGTTGTTGAGGTGTAGTCTATACCTACGTTCGTGCACTTATATATTTGATGTAAATACATTAAACGACTTTTTCGCACTATAGGCCTTATTTGAGCATAGGCCTTATTTGTATCAAGTACCTTAGGTAAGGGAGATAGTATTGGACAGGCGTTTTAGCATGGTTTTAGCTTTATTTTCATTTCTTTTTTGTTGTAAGTTGTACATAAATTATTTCTGGGTATAATTATTCTATTAGAATATTTTAGTTTACCTGATTGATATTAACAAACCGTGCTTACCACGAATTTTAGTATACATAGGTACTTAGTTTATTTGAATTTCTTTTGTTGTTATTTTATAAAATAGATATTAGTTATTTTGGTAAAACAAATACAAGGAAAGCTAAGTGAGTTGGTCTTTATGTATGGAGAAGGGTGCATGAATGTGTAAACCGTGGCGAGTGTTAGAGTGAGTGTGTGTGCATGTTTGGTGTGGAAAGTTGAGTGTACTCAGGTATGTGTGTTTAAGTAATATGAAGATGAAGAGCAAAAAAATAAAAGATAAAAATAAAATAAAATATCTGAAAAGTTGCCCAAAGGAGCCTACTTACTCTGGTACGATTAACAATTTTTCAGTGTCATCATATGTTAAGGTCAGCAAGTACTTCTTCACTCTGTCCTTACAACGATCTCCAGTGACCGGGTAAACGTCTAGAATGTAGTTGATTTTATTATAGACATAGGGACCCAAAAACACACAGAATCTTCTGATAAAGGAAGTTTCAGGTTTATGTTCACGAGTGCAAACTATTTGTTTCCTACGCCTATGTTTGTAGTTGGGGTCATATGCTATGTTTCGATGTTGCTTTAGAATTACTGTCAATATATAGAGCTGTCTAACCGTAAGCACTTCACAGTATTTATAAAGGAAACGTCGTGGAAAATAGTCGAGGCTTGTAAGTGCAAACCTTTAGTATTGCACGTTGAGCAATCTCAGTAGGTTAAATCCAGGGACTTCTCAGGTGAGGAGCCAACCTTCAGATGGATCGGGTGACTAGGGACTTTATTTAAGCTAGAGATCTCTTTAAGAACTTTCCAGAGCTTTTTCGGATCGTCTTTTGTTTTTTCAACTTCCGATTTCTCATACTCATGTTTGACTTTCTTTAAAATGTTAGTGCAAAAATTCCGATATCGCATATAGGTAACCTTTAGAGTTTCTTTATCTGGTGAGGACTTCAATTCATAGTGTACTCTATCTCTATTTCTCATACACCTCAATAACCCAGGAGTTACCCAAGGTTTTTCACAGATTATTTAAAAGACAAAAAAGCTTGTGACTGAGCTGCTCGCTCTGTTAAGCATTGTTAATTGTTATTAAGCAATATGCGTAATTATAAGGTAAATTATTGTAAACATTTTCAATTTTAATGTCTGGACTTGAAAAAAGACGATGATCCCTGAGCTTGTTTCGGCTATTTATTCTCAGAGGTAGTCAGTTAGGAAATGCCGGCTTCATCTAGTTAAAAAAATAAAATAAAAAATAAACATGACGTGTAAAAGTGATCAGTGATCCTACTTGCTTAATAAACGATTTCATTTCATTTCATTTGATGATCCTTCTACGCCTTGATATTCTGACAACAACTGTGTTTTTATTTGTTGCGGCCTGTATTGAGCTGCTTAGGTAGTTGATAGAGAATTCAGGATCATTAGACTGGAATATCGGAGTTAGATCGATTTTTAGGATGTCCTGTGTTAAGGCTTCCTCATTGGTTACAGTATATGTACTATTTATAAGGGCTTGAGATAAGTTAAGATCTAAACATACTATCACAGGGTAATGATCCGTTAAAGTAGTAGTAGGAATCAAAGTATGTGAGCAGTAGGTACTTCTTAGTAATATATGGTCCAGAAATGTTCCACTCGCACTGCGAGTAATTTCTGTATGGGCAGGTAGTAATCCGTGAGACGCAGTAAGAGTCAAATACTTCTCTCCAGTTAAATCA
This sequence comes from Sesamia nonagrioides, assembly GCA_017933935.1. Taxonomy (NCBI): domain Eukaryota; kingdom Metazoa; phylum Arthropoda; class Insecta; order Lepidoptera; family Noctuidae; genus Sesamia; species Sesamia nonagrioides. The sequence goes on along the minus strand of JADWQK010002279.1, from coordinate 81,337 downwards.
ATTTTAGAATTGTTGATGGGAATATTAATGTCGCCCAGTAACATCAAGTTTATACATCCTTCTACTTTTAAAAGAGTCTCATGTAATGAGTCAAGAAAGGGATCAACGTTTTTGTATGAGGGAGAGCAGTATACCTATAGAAACGATCGTCAACTGATTGCCAAATCGAGTTGTAAGGCAGTTTCGTTCTTGAAAGAATGGTTCCTCAAACACTAAATCAATATGTTCTTTGTAATAAATAATTACTCCATCATTTTGCTTTAATTTTCTTAAAGTAGAGAACGGGAATCCTGATAGATTAGGAATAACATTTACACAACCAACATTCCGTGAGGACTATTATGTCACAAATTCACAATTCATTTTTAACCTATCCAGTAACAATATAAGTCCAAATACTTATATGGTCAGACGTTTGTCAGGCGAAAAAGATATCATCTCATGACAGTCTTCAAGATCACAAACTGATACTTTTGAGACAGAGCAATTATCTATGTCGTTTGTTAAGCTATTAATGTCACCAAAAATGATTCTCTATAGTCTATAGGAAATGGGACAAAGTAGGTAACAAATGGCAACCAGAAGTAAAGATTAAATAAAAACAGTAAGCTAGTGAAGTGATACTCTTCAGCTCATATAAAATGTTTGAGTGTGTGTGAAGATTCATGTTTAGTGTAGATTGGCAATAATTAAAGAAAGTTAATAAAAAAATTTAAGCATACGTACACAATAATTATATCAGAAATACAATAGGTATGACAAGATAGTTTCCAAGACTCAGATTTGCGGATCATTAACCTTTTTTCTAAGGTACACTATCCCATTAGCAGTCCAGCAAAACTGGTAACCATGGCTCCGTTGGAAACATCTAGCAAGATAAAAAAGCTTTTGTGCTTTTTATGTGAGGCATTCCCCAACGTAAACACATCACAGGGCCATTTAGTTTAAAGTGAGAAGTATTAAGTGTCGCCTCCTTAGCCTTTAATTAATTGAAATTTTTAACTCCACTTATGACTTTTTCTTTAGTGAGAGTCGTGGTAAACTCGACAATGATTGGGTGGGACTTGTCTTTTGACTTACGTCGGTAAATATCTTTTATCATAAAGTTTTCGATATCCACTTTCAGTGACGTTCCCATATTGGCAACTAGGCTGCAAAGATCTTCCTTTGTCTCTTTATCGGTCTTGGGTATGTTTCTGATTTCAATACCCGTCGAACGAGATTTACGCTCAAATTGTTCCAACTTTTCTTTAATAGTTGAATCTTTTTTTATCATTTGCGCGTTCCACCTCTAACGTGGCAATACGTCCCAGGAACTCATCGTACTTACACGACATGAGCTCGACACTGTGCTTCAACTCTGAGTTTTGTACAATAATGCTACCGATCCTTTCCATCAACTCCTCAAATCGCAGTTCCTGCTTGCCAGAGAACGTATTAAACGTAGACAAAGTCACAGGCGTGATGTTTTCTTCACCATCGAACTTCCTCTTTTTACGCTCCGTAATATTTGATATGGCGCAGATTTACATTAGTGTATTATTGCTTCCTGCGCCAGTACAGGCACTAAGGTTTCAGTCGAAGACCTAGTTGACATTGGGGTTGATGCCGGTGGAGGTGTACCTACGATTTATAGGCATGATTCCGTATAGCTCACCACGTCGTTACCAGGAGAACAGGTTTAACGGGAGGTAGAGAACAAAATTTGGCAAAAGATCAATGTAGAAAGTTGCGAAGAGACTAAAATCTAATTTGTTCCTTATTTATCAACAGCAAAATAAAGGTCAATTAATGCGCCAAGCTAATTCGTCAAAAGTTGAACCACTCAAACACTGCCAGGTACCAGGCGCTCATGGAAGCAGTGGCAAGCAGTGTACATCAGCAATGACGTTAACAAAGGGGTGGAGCCAGACTGGCGAGTATTGTACCTTCTATTGGCGTCGTTAGTGAGCGGGACGCACGTTGTCCGAATGAGATGGCAGTATCCCGGCAGCGAGGTCTCGCGCAGCAGGCCGGAGCTTGTCATTCCACAGGATAACGCCGCGTTGCGTAGATCAACTCCTCACGATTATGCACTCCTATTTTTTTTACGCTGAATTAAATTTTTAAAAATCTGATTTATTAATTAAATTGAAACTTTGTGTCGTCCCAAAACACGTCTGCTCGTATTCGAGGTCCGAGAGGAGGGGATCAAAGTGGCCAGTACGACAAAACGCCAATTTCATATGTAAGGACCTAATATTAATTTCCTCCTCATAGGCTGCACATTTTCTATTAATTGCCGCCTGTAATTTCTGTCTTAGATTATTGTTCTCGACTATCAGTAAGGAAGCCCCATGAACTGGTTCCATTAGGGCTTCGACACAATCAGACTCACCCAATGTTAGAGATCGTTATCCGGTTACCTCTGGAGACTGGCTATTGGTCTCCTTTTCAGCTACATCCACGCGATTACTCCTGACTGGATATCATCCGTTACCCGAACACGTAATGTTATATTACAACAGTTTTCACGTTTAAAATTGCGCTTCGTGTCTAACAGTGCACTCTTAGTAATGTTGAGGCATCTGTAATGGTAAACTGATTTACAACCTGTACACTTAATAAGGTCTCCAGCATCGACCGTTTTGCAACAAGAGGCACAAATCATCTTCCTTTGCAAAAAATATTGTTCCAGTTACCGAACGAGACAAAATTGAAACTGCGCGAGAGTGAACGAGCGCGATGTACCGCTCGGTCTGATGCGCCACCCGCGATTTACTTTTATCAAAGTTTGCTCAATCACAATTTTCAATTTTGTATTTTCAATAATTTGTTTTGTATGCAGGGTTTTCTTTACATATTGTATAATACGGGTACTTCGACAACATAGTCGATCGAAATGCGACATGTATTACAGTGTGACTGCTTAAAATATTTTGCAGAATCACGTAACCTGCTGAATTGCTTGGCTGCGCAAGTGGCGTGCCTGTGTGGGTGTAACGTGCGTGTGCGTGTGTGTGTTGCAGGTGATGTCGCTATCGGGCGACGTGCTGCCGCAATACCGGCAGGAGGCGCCCAAGACACCGCCGCACATCCTACTGCACTACTGCGCCTTCAAGGCCATCTGGGACTGGATCATTCTGTGCCTCACGTTCTACACGGCCATCATGGTGCCGTACAACGTGGCCTTCAAGAACAAGACGAGCGAGGACGTGTCGCTGCTAGTCATCGACTCCATCGTGGATGTGGTGTTCTTCATCGATATCGTGCTGAACTTCCACACCACGTTCGTAGGCCCGGGCGGAGAGGTCGTGAGCGACCCGAAGGTCATCCGGAAGAACTACTTCAAGTCGTGGTTCCTCATCGACCTGCTGTCGTGCCTGCCATACGACGTCTTCAACGCCTTCGACCACGACGAGGACGTGAGTACTGCTCGGCTGCCAGTACCCCGCAAACCCTCCCTACACACCCCGTTCACCAATAACACCACCTTGCTTGTAATTCTTTTTCGTAACCTGTCGCAGTACATCGCCTGTCTTTGGGTCGGCAGGGCATCGGCAGCCTGTTCAGCGCGCTCAAGGTGGTGCGGCTGCTGCGCTTGGGGCGTGTGGTGCGCAAGCTGGACCGCTACTTGGAGTACGGTGCCGCCATGCTCATCTTGCTGCTGTGCTTCTATATGCTGGTGGCGCACTGGCTAGCGTGCGTGTGGTACTCCATAGGCCGCTCGGATGCCGACTCGGGCCTGCAGTACTCGTGGTTGTGGAAGCTCGCCAATGTCACGCAGAGCCCGTATTCTTACGTGTGGTCCAACGAGTCGGACGGGCCCGAGCTCGTCAACGGCCCGTCCCGCAAGACCATGTACGTCACAGCGCTCTACTTCACCATGACCTGCATGACCTCCGTGGGCTTCGGCAACGTCGCCGCCGAGACCGATAACGAGAAGATCTTCACCATCTGCATGATGATAGTGGCAGGTGCCGGAATTCTTCTGTTATTAGCCGGAGCACGGCGCGACCCCCGCGCAGGTCCCTCCTGCGGCGGGGGCCGCGCCCCCCGCACCCCCGCGCAGGCCCCCCTGCGGCGGGGGCCGCGCCCCCCGCACCCCCTGTGTCCTCACTGTCGCGTGCGCACGGTGTGTGTTGTACTGGCGCACCATCGCTGCACCCTCCACCCCAGCCCAGTCCTGTACTCCGTCCACAGACCTGTATAAGTTTTGTTGGTATTAATTGTGTTGTCCGCCCCCACCCCAAATCCCAGTGCAGGCCCACGAAGCGTCACCGCGCGTCACATACCTGGTCATGAGCGTCATGTATGGCAACAGCGCGGATCGTACTATACACATCATCATCATCAACCTTTTACCGTCCCACTGCTGGGCACAGGTCTCCTCTCATACAGAGAAGGATTGAGCGTAATCACCACGCTTGCTCAATGCGGGTTGGCGATTTCAGACTTAAAGTCCAGGTTTCCTCAAGATGTTTTCCTTCACCTTCAGTCATTGGTGTCCAAGTATACTTAGAAAGTACATATAACTTTAGAAAAGTTACATTGGTACTTGCCTGACCTGGAATCGAACCCGCGCACTCATACTTGAGAGGCTGGTGTTTTAACCACTAGGCCACCACGACTACACTAGGCCACCACGACTACAACTACACGACTACGACTATACACATACATATACATATAAACATTTGTCTGTACCGCTTTGGTTTCAAATCGTCATATGAATGTGCGGAAAAAGATCGTCATCTGTGGATCATTTTACAATACTTGGCACTTTTTGCATATCGTCCGATTTACGCAGAACAGCTTTTAGTTGAGCCGTCAGCGCACCGTGGACCCCGCGGTAGTCGCGGTACACACAGTGACCACTCTTTAGTTGAGCCGTCAGCGCACCGTGGACCCCGCGGTAGTCGCGGTACACACGGTGACCACTCTTTAGTTGAGCCGTCAGCGCACCGTGGACCCCGCGGTAGTCGCGGTACACACAGTGACCACTCTTTAGTTGAGCCGTCAGCGCACCGTGGACCCCGCGGTAGTCGCGGTACACACAGTGACCACTCTTTCGTTGAGCCGTCAGCGCACCGTGGACCCCGCGGTAGTCGCGGTACACACAGTGACCACTCTTTAGTTGAGCCGTCAGCGCACCGTGGACCCCGCGGTAGTCGCGGTACACACAGTGACCACTCTTTAGTTGAGCCGTCAGCGCACCGTGGACCCCGCGGTAGTCGCGGTACACACAGTGACCACTCTTTCATCCTATGACAATTTTGTGACGTATCGTTATTGGCTACCAACTACCAAACTTTCTGTTTATAAAAAATAGACATGCGAAGCTTATTTAGCGTAGTCGTACATGACGCTCACCCCTCTATGGTTGGATCACCCGTACAAACGTATAATATTTATGAATCAATCAACTTCATTCTTAGGTTTTGGTGTGTTATACGCTCTATTTCACGGATACTGTGCGCAGGACGACAAACAATTTCTGCTCATATGCATCGGTGTCATACATTTGAGAAAAGTTAGATAATTAGTTGCTAGACAAGTATTTGTGTGTACTTACCTAATTTGTTTGTGAAGTAATCGATGTCACGTGTTGAGCGGGAAACTCAAACCTTTCTACCGCTCACCGCGAAGCGTTCCAATGTTGGCAGCCCTGCTGTACGCCACCATATTCGAAGCGTTCCAATGTTGGCAGCCCTGCTGTACGCCACCATATTCGGCCACGTGACCACCATCATCCAACAAATGACCTCGGCCACGGCCAAGTATCACGACATGCTGAACAACGTGCGCGAGTTTATGAAGTTGCATGAGGTGCCCAAGGCGCTGAGCGAGCGCGTCATGGACTACGTCGTGTCCACGTGGGCTATGACCAAGGGACTGGACACCGATAAGGTATACCACGCCGCCCGCTTACTTGTCACTGTGGTGAGAGCCTGTCTCATCTCCGTGTGTCCGCAGGTGCTGAACTACTGCCCCAAGGACATGAAGGCAGATATCTGCGTGCACCTGAATCGCAAGGTATTCAACGAGCACCCAGCCTTCCGTCTCGCATCCGATGGCTGTCTGCGTGCGCTGGCCATGCACTTCCAGATGTCGCACTCGGCTCCCGGCGACCTGCTGTACCACACGGGCGAATCCATCGACTCGCTATGCTTCATCGTCACCGGCAGCCTCGAGGTCATCCAGGACGACGAGGTCGTCGCCATTCTCGGTAAGTGATGCACATGATTTCTGTTATATTAACATAAAGGGAGAATCATCGTACATAGAGAAATAGAAGTCGCAACGACGTGTGACCTTGTCTCTTCGCATAGGTATGTCTCGTCGAACACAGGTGCACTTGGAGCGTTTGTTGTAGTTACTTGTGTTATTTGGGACGCCAAAAAGGTAAACATGGGGTTTTACAGTGAGCTCATTTCATATTTTAACAGCTTTGTACACCATGTTTTTCGCAAATAATAATAATTATTATTATATCCAACTACGGAAACTCTTCCAATATTTGTAACTTTGCAAATAAAAAGATAATATTTGAAATGTTCACCAACTAAATATAAGTAAAGTGCATCTTTTTCTTTAAGAGAAGGATAGAAGATAGTATTTTAGATTAATTCTGTCAAATTAAAAACTCCATTGACATTAGGACGCTATTATAGACATGGCGACTAAAATACGCCAATTTACGTCAGGAGCGGACTAATTTGACAGGTCTAAATTGTCATTTTATCTTCTGTCCTTTTCTTAATGAAATAGAGAGAAAAAGATAGGTAGACTGAAGTTAAATTTATTTTAGTGTGTGACGTAGTGATGTAGGGAATCGGGGCCAATGTCGTTGTTAATAGGTAAGTACTTAAATGAAGTCAATTTCAAAACTTTCACTACGATTATCACAGAAAACGATTGTTTATTTCTGGAAAAATTTGCCTACGGCGATCTTCCCGTCTCATTACAATGTAAGTGTCTTCAAGGCTAGAGTGAACGGGCTCTTAATAAACTAGTGCACCTTATCACCAATAATTGTATCACTGGTTAAATCAAGCAAAACTAGTGCTTACTTTAACGTTTAAGTATGTGTAGGTGATAGTGTGTACCTATTGTTGGTTTCCGTGGTGGTAACTGCGAACCGGCGACTCACGTCCCTGTAGTAAAACACAGTAAAGGTAGCATTTTATTGCCTTATTATTAAGATTTCTGTGGCTACGGCACTCGCATTGCAGGCAAGGGGGACGTGTTCGGCGACTCGTTCTGGAAGGACAGCGCCGTGGGGCAGTCGGCGGCCAACGTCCGCGCCCTCACCTACTGCGACCTGCACACTATCAAGCGCGACCGACTGCTCGAGGTGTTGGACTTCTACCAGGCCTTCGCCAACAGCTTCGCACGCAACCTCACGCTCACCTACAACCTGCGCCACAGGCTCATCTTCCGCAAGGTGGCGGACGTGCGCCGCGAGCGTGAGCTCATGGAACGTCGCAAACGCGAGCCGCAACTCGAGCAGGCTCAGGATCATCTCGTTCGCAAGATCTTCTCGCGCTTCCGTCGCGAGCGGAGCGTGGCGGCGGCCCCCGCGCCCGCGCCCGCGCGTGCCTCGTCCGCCGCCGCGTCCACCGCGACTCCCGACCCCGAGCGCGGCGACTCCGCGCCCGCCGCCCGAGGCAAGTGGGGCCGCCTGCTGGCCACGGGTTCGCTGGACGCGGGCGCGCCCGAGCCGGCGCGCGGCGCCTTCACACGCAGCCTGAGCGCTCGGGACCGGCCGCTGGCCAGCCCGGCGTCCGCCGAGCCCGCAGCGACCGCGGCGCCGGCACCAGCCCCGACCGTCGCGTCTACGGCCACCGCGCTCACGCTCAAGGTGAACGCCGGAACATGTCACGTGGCCTGACTGCCATTGAGGCTCTCGGTTGATTAAACAATTGACCACTCTGCAGGCCACATTCGCGAAGGGCCGCTCGGCGAGCGCATTGAGCGTGAGCAGCGCGAGTGCGCGACAGGACACCATCGAGGAGGAGCTGGACGAGCGCCGGCCGAGTGTGTCGCACGCGCTGCACGCGTCGCATGCGGCACACGCGGCACACGCAGCACACGCCTCGCACGACGCGGCGCTTGCCGAGCTCCGCAGGGACGTACGCAACGAGGTGCAGAGACTTCAGCAAAAGGTTATTAGGATGTTTAGTAGGTACTACACGGTGGACCATGAGCAATAAACGGTATTTTTATTTCTTAAGTATGCCATATGCACGCCCCTTTGTCGAATGAATGAATTTCAGAATAGAATGTAAGTAGGTATATTATATGTATAATTCACTATATTTATAACGTTTTTTTGTAGCTGCAATGCTTAAAGCACTTACCTGCCTCCGTTTCGCGTCGTGGAACGTTGGCACGCTAACTGGACGCGCGAGAGAACTGGCCGAAACTCTCCACAGGCGGAGAGTGGCCGTGGCGTTCCTGCAGGAGACTCGGTGTAAAGGCAGCAGATCCCGGCTTATTGGGAATGGCTACAAGCTGATCTACAAGGGTGCACCTAGTGGGTCTTGGAGGTGAATCGCATCAGTGATCGGCTGATGTCGGTGCGGGTGCTTTTCAATGGGGTTATAACCCACTTGATAAGAGCCTACGCTCCGCAGGCCGGGTGCGGTGAAGCCGAAAGGACGTTGTTCTGAACTCAACTCAAAGGATTGCTTCGCAGGATCCCGTTATCCTAGGGAATCGTTTTGGGTGGTGATTTGAACCATTATGTGGGTGAGAAGTGTGGCGAGTTTGAACGTGTTCACGGTGGCTTTGGGTACGGTAGCCACAACGCGGAAAGGGACAGCATTCTTCGAATGTGTACGGCCGCGGACCTTGCAATCGTAATCACCTACTTCAAAAAGAAACTACAGCACCCCGTCACCTACCGGAGCGAGCGAAGCGCTACCCAGATCGATTTTCTACTAACTAGGAGGCACCACATCGGCAAAGTAGCCAACTGCAAAGTCATACCCGGTGAGAGTCTCACTGCACAACACCGTCTCCTTGTTATGGATCTCTGCGTAAAGCCCCAACGTAGACGTGTAGAGCACTGCCGGCGCCAGATCCGGTGGTGGCTGCTTGATGAAAACAGGTCCCAGGATTTTGCGTCGGTTATTGGCGACAAGTGCGCCGGTACCGACGGAGAACCTGTCCAAAACCACTGGCACAGGATCCAGGCTATTACTGGGGCGGCGCGGGTGGTGCTCGGCGTCTCTAAGGGCGGCCGCAAACGTGACAAGGACACCTGGTAGTGGGACGACACAGTCCAGAGGGAGACTAAGGTGAAGAAAGCCCTCTTCCAAACGTGGCAAGCGACCGGATCTCCTGAAGATCGCGACGCATATAAGGTTGCCAAACGTGCCACTAAAAGAGCTGCAGCCAGAGCCAGACGAGACCACTTGCAACCTCTCTACGAGAAGTTTTTTTTTTTTTTTATTCTACATTTTAATAAGGGGCTTTTGTCCAATGTGGATATGTCAGCCCCATCGTACCTTATTATACAAATTATTTAACACATTTAAACTTATAATCTACAATAAAAAAAAACTAAACAAACAATTGATTCAGTATGACGAATCATTCCTGAGCGACCGCTATCAAATGACACTACGAGAAGTTGGAATCGTCTGAGGGGCAAAAGCTCATTAACAAGTTGGCACGTTCCAGGGTCAAAGCGGCACAGGATATATCCAAGTGCCGTTGTGTAAAAGACCCTAATGGCAACCTGCTATGCGAGGACCTCGTGAAGGAGAGATGGCGCTCGTAGTTTCACGAGCTGCTGAACAAGCAGTACCAAGAGGTGCAGACACCGGAACTCCCTCCGAACCTTGGACTAGTGCCTCTGATAACGCCTGAGGAAGTCCAAATGGCTCTTCGTCGTATGGGGAATCGGAAATCTGTCGGAGCTGACGAAGTTTCCATTGAGGCCTGGAATGCTATGGGTCCTCGCGGCGTGGGCATGTTAACTAACTTTCTCAGCCGCGTGCTCCTGACCGGCAAAATCCCGAGCCAATGGAGGTAGGCTGAGTATTATTACTCCAGTCTTCAAAGGCAAGGGCTCGATACAGGGGTGTGGTAACTGTCGCGGTATTAAGGTCATGTCCCACACCATGAAGATCTTTGGGAGGATTATAGACTCCCGTATCCGGCAGAAGTGTGGTGTCTCGGAGTGTCAATATGGGTTTCGCCCAGGGTGCAGAACCATGGATCCTACCTTCGCACTAAGGATCGCCATGGAGAGATACAGATCGAAGAACACGCCTCTGCATATGCTCTTTCTAGACATACAGAATTCATTCTACTGTTTCCCTCGGGGAGGGGTGATCTGATAGGCACCGAGGTCCAAAGAGGTACCAGAAGCCTATGTTGACATAATTCTAGAGTAGAGACATGTACAGTCAAGAACTTTAATTTGAAACCCACCTAAGGTGGAATATCGCTTAGCAAACTGTAGACGTTAAGAGCTAAGTCATAATTACTGTTATTGACAACTTTATCCGTGTTTATATGTAACCTAGACAACCGCGAAGTTCCAATGGGGAAGTAAACGCAAAGCTATTTGCAGATGTCGCTGATGGCGTTTGAGTCATAACAATTAGCTGTCTTGTATCACGTTTTATGTTGAGTTTTTTTTCTGTGTTTGGCAATTTTTTTTTTAGGTAAAGCAATGTAATGTACATGGACTGTTTCAAGTTAAAAAAGGAGTTAAAAGTCTAGAGGAGCTTCAGTAAAAGGACGAAAAGCTGATCTAATTACCAGGCAAATAACAATGACTTTAAACTCAATGCAGACTTATTAGTGTTTTAAGTTACATTAATTTTGTATTAGGTTTAATGTTTCTTTAGTTATATTTAAGTAAATATTAATGTACTTATTATTGCCACATTTTGAAAGTTTCAACCTTACCTAATATTATTATCCAGACTTGAATCGTATGACCGAAATTTTCCTTAACTTCCTCAAGAACAAGAAATTCAAGAGAAAAAAATTAATTTACCGCCTCCAGAAAGCTATAGAGACATCAATATAATCTTAACTGAAATCTATTTATATATTCTGTACTAAATTGAAATGCATAGGTATATTTAGGGAAAGAGTGATTTCCATTATTATTGCAACAAATTGCTACACAAGCGTATCTATACTTACTAATATATAAAGCTGAAGAGTTTGTTTGTTTGTATGTTTGTTTGTGCGCGCTAATCTCAGAAACTACTGGTCCGGTTTGAAAAATTATTTTTGCGTTGGATAGCCCATTAATCAAATCAAATCAAATCAAAATTGTTTATTTCAAACTAACCGACAGTTGGTGCTTTTGAATAGTCAATGTCGGTCAGTCCAAGAAAAGTGAAGCAAAATTGCACGTTCCAAAGCGTAGGTCTCTATGGAGAAGAACGTGCAAGAAACTCCATGGACACTCTTTTAAAATCATAATATGGATTACATGTCTTCGTTACATATTTCTGTTGCTTCTATCATGTGAGCACAATGTATAATTATAAAAAATAACGAAAAGATAGAAAATTAATCAAGCCCACTGGCAGCTAAGAGATGACCAGTCTCCACTGACGGCCCCCGTTCACGAGCATGACGCGCGTATCAGCCCCACTTAGCTCAACCATTTTGAAGGGAACCAAATCACCCAACAACACGCGCCACCATCAGCAAGACATGTGAGTGAGCATGACAAACTCTCAACTGCCATGTTCGTAATGTCAAACAAGTTATATATATAAAAAAAAAACAAACCATAGTCCATGGTGCCTCACATTCACAAACTTGGAAAGTGCTTTTACATTATACAATACTATATTATTTGCAAAATCATGGCAGCAAAAGCCCGTGCACAATTGAAATAAACAAATAAAAATAAAAAAGGAATATTTGGAAAACAACAAAAAGGGGGAATGATATCTCTTCCAAACCTACAAAATAATCTGTGGCTGTGGAGCAGGACTGGCATTTAGCCAAGCATTTTTATCAAGAATATAATCTTCCAGTTTATAATATGCTTGTTTACACAGCGTGCGTTTAATGCATGTTTTAAATTTAGACTCATTGAGTTGTTGCATCGCTAGCGGTATTTTATTATAAAATTTTACACAGTATCCCATAAAAGAACTATTTACTTTAGCCAGTCTGAACCGAGGTTGATCTAAGTTGTCTCTATTCCTAGTATTAAAATTGTGACTGTCACTTATCTTATTAAAAAGATCAATATTTTTCCGAACGTACATAATGTTTTCGTAAATGTATTGACAAGGGACCGTAAGGATATTTATTTCTTTAAATAGTTCCCTAAGAGAATCGCGTCTGCGGAGATTATATATGGCTCTTATAGCTCTTTTCTGCAGAATAAAAATAGACTCTATGTCTGCAGCCCGTCCCCAAAGCAAAATACCGTATGACATGATACTATGAAAGTAGCTAAAATAGACTAGTCTCGCAGTATCTACATCAGTAAATTGACGGATTTTTCTGACAGCATATGCTGCAGAACTAAGCCGTCCTGCCAGAGATATTAAATGAGGACCCCATTGTAGCCTCGAGTCAAGCGTGATCCCCAGGAAAACCGTGTTCTCGACGAATTCGAGTTTCTCCTTGTTCAATACTATATCGGAGTAAGTACCTACTTGTAACATTTGGTAACGCAAATCTTATACACTTAGTCTTTTTTGCATTTACTACTAAATTATTAACATTACACCAGTTTTGGACTTGCTATAAAGCATTGTTTACGTCCACAAGGTTTGAGCAACGCCTATTGATTTTAAAAATTAACGAAGTATCATCAGCAAACAATACAATATGTGGTTGTTTTTTTAATAGATGCGGTAGATCATTTATATATACTAAAAAGAGGAACGGACCCAAAATTGTGCCTTGCGGTACACCCATTTTGACTTTCAAACCCGGAGAATTGACACCATTTATCTGAACTTGCTGTTGTCTATAAATTAAATAAGATTTTATCAAGCTGAGTGCAAGTTTACTCAGCCCATAATGTTCCAGCTTTAAAAGTAAGGTTTCATGATTGACACAATCAAAAGCCTTTGAGAGGTCACAAAAAATCCCTATCGCATCTTGGGCTTCCTCCCACGCTGCAAATATATGTTTTAATAAAGTGACACCAGCGTCAGTCGTACAACGTCCTCTGGTGAAACCATACTGTTGATCGTGGAAGATTGTATTGCTGTTAAAATGATAAAGCATTTGATTAAGCATAACTTTTTTCAAACACCTTACTGAAAACACGCAATACCGATACGGGTCTGTAATTATTGGTGTCCATATGGTGACCGGATTTAAAAAGTGGTATTACCTTACTGTATTTCATTATATCTGGAAAGACGCCTTGATCCACACACAAATTAAATATGAAAGCTAAGTATGGTGCTATGGTCTCAATTATAGATGTGCATACTTTAACGGACATTCCCGATAGGTCTTCGGTTATTTTGACCTTTATTTGCCGGAAAGCCTTTATGACTGTCATATGGTTTATGTGTTTGAATTGAAATTCAACCGGACACCCTGGCAAGTTTGCTTTTAATAAATCAATCGAGGCTTCTGGGGAGGAATTTAGAGCTACCGTCCTAAGAGGTATATTGGTAAAATAATTCACAAACTCTTGGGCTACCTCTACGTTAGAGCTTTTGGGACCATGTGGAGTCTCCAATAAATATTCTGTACTGCGTAATTTATTCCTACCAGTTTCACTATTAATAACTTTCCACACAGTCTTTAATCCAGGAAGGCTTTAGGCTATATAACATCACGCTACGACCAATAGGAGCGGAGCATAACTTACTCCACGCGAACGAAGTCGCTGAAAAAAAGAAAATACATTTTCCGATATTTAAAAAAAAATAAAAGATTTTTTCTTCAAAACTGCAACTGTTATCGAAGTCGGGTTTGTACTAGTGCTTAGAATGATGTAAACTAACAGTTTCGTAAAAAAAGGACATAACACAAAAAGATAGAAATAGATGGAGGCACTTGGAGGAGGCCTATACCGAAAGGGGCCATGAATAATGCAACGAAATGAAATCTAAATTTACTATTATGAACTATTATCAAATTAACTGTTATTTTTATTATTTTTCTTTTGTTAAATTATATTATGAACTAAGAAATTCATGGTTAAATAAAGGCTTATTATTATTATTTATTATTAATTTCTAGAAATTTGTAGAAAGAAAATTATAACGAATTGATTTTAAATATTAGTTTGCATTATAATTGTTACAAAAAGAATATATTTATAAAGATGGAACAATTACTACATAAAATACAGAAAATTGGCTAAATTAATAATAATTAAAAAAAACTATTGCAAATAAGAAATCCAACAAAAAGCATACAACGTAAAGCTGAGGTTTGAACCTGAACACATACAGGTGAAGAAAAATTTGCCGCGAAAAAATAAAAAGAAAGAATAATTACAGAAAAAAAAACAAATAAAATATCGGCAAAAATACAACAGTAAATTAAAAAGCATTTATTTCAATTAAAACCTACAAAAAGCATATAATATAAACCTGGGGTTTGAACCCGGGCAAAAACGAAATATGATTATTCATCAACAAACAGACAAGTAAATATAATTATTTTCTGTGCGGGGTGAAGCAAAAACTGACTTAGGTCCGTCAAGCAATGCGCCTCAGCGGTCACTGTCGCTAAGCATAGAAGTGAAAGAGAAGGCAATGGACGCCGTGATGGAGCGACGTTTCGTTCACGTTATTTATCATTAAATACATTATTTATTTTAGAATATCTTAGTTAAATCGATAAACAAAAACAATGGTTTCATTTACTATTATATTGTTTTGAAAACAATGGTTTCCTGCTACATATAATCAAGATTAACATTTAAATTTTTGGCTGCTCTGAAATGTATACATTTGGCTAAAAAACTGTTTTTTGAAGCCTATTTTTACTGAGCACAGCGCCTTAACGTGCTTTCCGAGACACGACCAGACCACTGAAAATACTCATATTCATGCATACAAATATTATACAACCGCACATTGAAACATGAATTTATATATGTATTTTTAGGGGGGAAACAAATTAATTAAGGCGATTTTAGGGGTTTTTGACACCAACTTTAGGGATAAATATTTTTTAGAGTTGGTAACACTTTTATGCTCGATGTTTGGCGGCGCTCGTCTATTAAACTGCCGCGTGTCGGCCAATCAGGGGCGCGCGGCGAGCTTTTCGTCTTCAAAGAAAAAACTAGCTGCAGCCTAATCAGTGAACACATTTTTGTCAAATGATTGTGACGTTGTCGTTGGGATAATTTTAATGTAAAACAATGCTGGTTGAATGATTTATTGTAAAACAGATTACCAAATGGTAAAAGTACTTTCGTTTCATTATCGATTAATTACTAATAACAATTATAACACAAGTATCTACCAATTAGTAAACTGAAAAGAGAAGGTCTTATGAATACTCGTTTAGTAAAGTATTATAAGTAATATGTAGCGCGTAGGGCGTGTTACTTAATTACAACTCAGATGAATAGAATATTATGTAGGTATTGTACGTACTTATATAAAAGAGTACAGTGTGTATGACGTGTTTAAGATCAATATGTACTATCGGATCCATTAGTTCCAATCCTGAAGGAGGATGGAAAAAACATTCTTTTATGTGCTAATTATAAAATTACTATTATCAAATATTTAAAAGATGTGAATCACCCGTTACCGAGGATCGAAGATATCTTTACAGCGTTGTAAGGGGGTGATAAGTTTACAAAATTAGACATGAGGAATGCTTACAATCAGTTAATTTTAGATAAGGAAACAAGTCTGTTGCTAGCATGGAGCACAACCAAGGGAATTTTTAAGGTAATTATGTTACCTTATGGCACAAAGCCAGCGAGTTCAATTTTTCAGTCGAAATTGGTCTATGTATCTAATCGACCGTATGTAGAAGTCCTTTTCCACCTTTCTATTGTCGCCTGCGCTAAACCGGCCATGCACACTAACGCATTTTTTTTTATTGCAGTCTTCGTCTTTCTTTAAAGTAATGCAAAATCTCATTACTTCATTTGAAGTTAAGTTAGCGGCCTCACTTACAATGGTGCTATCATAAGCGTGCGATTGTGGGTTCGATCCTTAATAAAGGCAAATCTATTTGTTGTTTCATATAATTTAAAATTATGTTAATTGATTTGTATTTTAAAGTAAAAATGTTTGCAAATAATATTTAAACGAATAGGAAAATTTATTAAATATACCAAAAAAGGTTTTTATTATATGTTTTAGTTTACTATAGATGTAATATAATAAAAAATATATAAAAATAAAACAATAAGCATATTATAATGCAATATATAATTATAAAGTTATATATTATTCGGTATATACAATATATGTAAAGAAAACCCCGTCCGACCCATAAGGATAATAAAGGTTAGATAATCACATGACCAAATAAAATTTGAAATTCTGCATAATCATCATAGTAACAACACTAAAGAATTTTGAAATAATCCTCTTTTCCCGCGAATTTACTGTAACTTCCCCAAAATTTGGCAGATTTAAAAAAAGAGTAAACACCATTTTAGACGGTATAACTGTCGGCTTTCCTTTGATTCTTTTGTTAGGTTCTTTGGCGGCGCGCAGCGTCAGTGTTAGCCGCCGACCAAACGCCGCTCGCGTTATAATTCGATTCTCGGAATAATTAGAGCTTATATTAATTAGTACTATTTTTTGCGTAATCACGTTTTGTTTTTATCGATATTAATCGAAACTTGTACCTGGCCGAATGATTTGTTGTAAAAACACAGATTACCTAATGGTAAAAGTACTTTTTTTAATATCGATTAATTACTAATAACATTATTATAACACAATGCTAATACTTGTGTTATAATAATGTTATTAATTAAATAATTAAGATTATTATAACAAAAGTCTAATACTTGTGTTATAATAATGTTATTAGTAATTAATCAATAATAAAAAAGTACTTTTTGCATTTTTTGCGTAATAACGTTTTGTTTTTATCGCTATTAATCGAAAATTGTACCTACCTGGTCGGATGATTTGTTGTAAAAACACAGATTACCTAATGGTACAAGTAATTTTTTTGATTATCGATTAATTACTAATAAACTTATTAACACAAGTCTAATACTTGCGATATAATAATGTTATTAGTAATTAATAGAAACAAAACTGAAAAAAAAAACAGAAACGAGTAGGCCTTATGAAATACAATTTCAGTAAAGTTTTACAAATATTTTAAATATCATCGATATTGAGACAGAAACTGAAATTAACACATTGGCATGATCTTCATTTACAGCAGTGTACCTATCTAATTTGAGTTTTGTAAAAGTTCTAAACAGTTGATCGATCAATCAATATTTTGAGTACCTACTTGAACATCTTTACTCAAACAATACTGCCGGTGCACCTGTGTACCTATTATTTTTATGAAATAAAAATCATTTTACTTGGAATTATTATCAGTTTCCAGTAAACATTGCTTCCGTATAAACGTTTAGTGTATTGTGTGGTCAACTCGTTTTCTAACGTAATTTAAAATGCTGATGTGTCTGGATGTGAGTGAAGCTTGTAGAGACTATGAGATCCGTTTTGCACCCCGGTCCCGTGTGATTGTGCGTTACAACGTCTGTAGGTAGCAACTGAGTTTGAGAATTTTTTTACTTAATATTCCAATAATGACAACAAAAACTTTGTCTTCTTCCTCCACTTCTGCTAATGCCATACTAAAAGAATGTGTTCCAGAATGTGACAATCACTTGGAATTTACATTTGTGACTGCTAAAGACATTATAGAATCTTTTAAGGATCTTGATGTAAAAAAAACTGCCGATCATTGGGGTTTGTCATTATACACTGTAGCTTCAATAATAGATGTTATCGCACCTTTCTTAGCAATTGTTATTAATTCTTGTGTCACATCTGGTGTATTTCCTGATTTGATGAAACTAAGCGAAGTAATTCCACTGTTCAAATCTGCCCCCTAATCGGTGAATACATTTTTGTCAAATGATTGCGACGAGTTGGGATCAGTTGGGATCGTTCGGACCGCCCATTGCTCCGTTCGGTCCAAACGATCCCAACTAGTCGCAATCATTTGACAAAAATGTGTTCGCCGATTAGGGGGCTGGTAGTACAATTGATCCCACGAATTTTCGGCCAATATCGATATTACCAACTTTGAGCAAAATTTTTGAAAAATTAATTTTGAAACATTTGTTGAGGCACTTTAACTTACACAATTTATTGCACGTGAAACAATTTGGTTTTACAAAGGGTCGTTCAACTACAGATGCGGGCGTGGCGTTGCTAAAGAACATATTTGGGGCCTGGGAGGAATCGCAAGATGCTCTTGGTATTTTTGTGATTTGTCCAAGGCCTTTGATTGCGTACATCATGATACTCTTATCAGGAAATTATACCATTATGGTTTGAGGGACAGAGCTCTCGAACTTCTGACTTCTTATCTGAATAATCGAATTCAGAGGGTTGATGTTAATGGCAAGAGATCTGCAGGATCTGTGGTCACCATGGGCGTTCCGCAGGGCTCAATTCTAGGTACATTCTTGTTTTTAATTTATATTAATGACTTACCTCATCACGTGAGGGATAATCACAACATAGTATTGTTCGCGGATGACACTTCTCTTATTTTTAAAGTCAAGCGTCAGCTAACAAATTTTGACGAAGTTAACAATGCACTCTCTAAAGTTGTCCATTGGTTTAATGTAAATAACCTCCTTTTAAATGAAAAAAAAAACTAAAGTCATTAAATTTTCTATGCCAAATGTCAGGCAGCTAAGTACCAATGTTCAACTGAATGGAGTAGAGTTGATCCCTGTCGAGTCGACAGTTTTTCTTGGATTAACTATTGACGCCAAGTTACAATGGGGTCCTCACATTGAGAAACTGTCGGGTAGACTCAGTTCTGCCGGCTTTGCTGTTAAGAAAATTAGACAGATAACTGATGTGGATACAGCCAGAATTGTTTATTTTAGTTATTTTCATAGTCTTATGACTTATGGGATTCTTCTCTGGGGAACTTGTGCGGACATCAATACCATCTTTGTTTTACAGAAGAGGGCTGTTCGAGCCATTTACAACCTCGGTCCTAGAGATTCTCTTAGGGAAAAGTTC
Source organism: Sesamia nonagrioides (assembly GCA_017933935.1). NCBI lineage: Eukaryota > Metazoa > Arthropoda > Insecta > Lepidoptera > Noctuidae > Sesamia > Sesamia nonagrioides. Next base: position 62,174 of record JADWQK010002279.1, on the reverse strand, counting down.
AAAGAGGTGAACATTCTGACTGTAGCTTCACAATATACAGTATGTTAAATAACAGAGGGCGTTCCCTTAAACTCGTTAATATATATCATTAATAGATTAAAATAAAATTATCAGCATAGAAAAATAAGCATAAAAAAATTCGAATAAAAAAAAATTCTAATTGGAAATAAATTTGAAACCTCCTGTTTTAAATCAAAATAGTAGTCGTCATGTATAAATAAATTGCGACGTTGCCGTCTTTCATGTTCGCGTGTACAGTGTGTTTCTTTTACATGTCAATTTAAAATTTTTATTGAATATTTTCATATTGGAAAAATATTTAAAACATTTTGTTTTCGAATGGAAATATTTTTTTTAGCATGTATGTATGCCATACTATTTCGGGTTAACGGGAACGCCCTCTGTTAGTTAACATACTGTATATTTGAAAATCTTATGTATGTTCATAAAAATATCTCGAATTTTAAGAAAATAAGCGATATTCATAATATAAATACCAGGAACAAACACAATCTTGCTGTACATCACACTCGTCTCCACAGAGTAGGCAACTCGTTCATGGGTCAATGTATACACTTTTACAACAAGCTTCCCATGGACGTTCGAAACTTACCCATTAAACGATTTAAGAACCATATAAAGGCCAAACTTTGCAAAAAGGGGTATTATAAAATCACATATACATACGTATTATATAATAATATATTTAGAAGACAAAAAGCTTGGGACTGAGCTGCTCGCTCTGTTAAGCATTGTTATTAAGCAATATGCATAATTATAAGGTAAATTATTGTATACATTTTCATTTTTAATGTCTGGACTTGAAAAAAGACGATGATCCCTGAGTTTGTTTCGGCTATTTCTTCTCAGAGGTAGTCAGTTAGGAAATGCCGGCTTCATCTAGTTAAAAAAATAAAATAAAAAATAAACATGACATGTAAAAGTGATCAGTGATCCTACTTGCTTAATAAACGATTTCATTTCATTTCATTGTACAATCGCGACTACGTAACCCGCAGTGTTATTGTAGTTCCAGGTGTGGTCGCTGGTGTAGGGAGACCACGCATCCACGATTCGGATATTGAAAAGTAGGTGCTCGAATTATTCAACGAGGACCCCACGCGGACACGAGAGCTAGGCATTAACCATATGCTAGTGTGGAAGGTCATGCATGAGGTCAAGTGAGTTCATGACCTATCGGCACCGCTACAGTTGAGCCATGGAATAAAGAGGGGAAGTAGGTTATCTCCGACCCAATCCGCGATTTAATTGCCTACTGTCTTAGGGTTGACAACTGTCCGCGCTTCGTCGGTTACGGTTGTCGCCCAAACCGCTAACAAATATTAATAGACTAAGAGCATATGTTTAAATTATTTGCTTAGTATTTAGTTTACATATACTAGTCAGTTTTTTTTTTTTAGTAATATTTATTTTTAGGTTTGTACCTACACATAAAGAACCATATTTATTTTTAATTAATACAAATATAAATAATACAAACATAATATCTATTGAATCACACATTTAATACAAAATTACAAATTAGCTACAGAAAAATACCTACTTTCTTCAGTTTCGACTATTACGAAACGCGTTGTTATTAAGGCGCTGTGCTCAGTAAAAATAGGCTTCAAAAAACAGTTTTTTAACCAAATGTATACATTTCAGAGCAGCCAAAAATTAATATGTTAAACTTGATTATATGTAGCAGGAAACCATCGTTTTCAAAATACGTTTTGAATTAATTTTCTCGATAGAAAAAAATCCTAAAATAACCACTAAAATTGAATTTATAACCGTTGTAACTGTATTATTAATCATCAAATCTTGATAAAATTTAGAAGAGCGATGTATAATATAATAGTAAATGAAACCATTGTTTTTGTTTATCGATTTAACTAAGATATTCTAAAATAAATAATGTATTTAATGATAAATAACGTGAACGAAACGTCGCTCCATCGCGGCGTCCATTGCCTTCTCTTTCACTTCTATGCTTCGCGACATTGACCGCTGAGGCGCGCTGCTTGATGGACCTATGTCAGTTTTTGCTTTACCCCGCACAGAAAATAATTATATTTACGTGTCTGTTTGTTGATGAATAATCATATTTCGTTTTTGCCCGGGTTATAATGCAAACCCCAGGTTTACATTATATGCTTTTTGTAGGTTTTAATTGAAATAAATGCTTTTTAATTTACTGTTGTATTTTTGCCGATATTTTATTTGATTTTTTTCTGTAATTATTCTTTCTTTTTATTTTCTCGCGGCAAATTTTTCCTCAAGTGTATGTGTTCGGGTTTATACCCCAGCTTTACGTTGTATGCTTTTTGTTGGATGTCTTATATGCAATAGTTCTTTTTTTTATTAATATTAATTTAACCGATTTTCTGTATTTTTGTAGTAATTGTTCCATCTTTTTTAAGTAACAATTATAATGCAAACTAATATTTAAAATCAATTCGTTATAATTTTCCTTCTACAAATTTCTGTAAATTACTATTTATAAACGGCTGTTTAGAGTAACTATTAAAAAAAATTACATTTTCGGATATTTAAAAAATTAAAAGATTTTTTCCCCAAAACTGCAATTCTTTAACGAAGTCGGGTTTGTACTAGTGCTTAGAATGATGTAAACTAACAGTTTCATGAAAAAAGGACATAACACAAAAAAAATAAGCAGAACGGATAAAGCCCATTATAAACATAAAAAAGAAAACAAAAGTAATAATAAAAAATGAAAATATGCAAAAATGTACATTTTCGAAAATCGCAAGGTAAAGTAAACGTATGTGGGATTCGAACCTGGTGCTTGCCGCGGATGTCTAATGCGAACCCGGACTGTGACAAACAGAGTCAATCATGCTTCGCGTTTGGGTTGTGACTTGTAAAATTACGCTTCTAAATGTAGATGGAATAGAGAATAGCGGGTATAGATTTAATAGAACGCGCATATTTCTCGATGCACGAGCACGACGCATCGATGTATTCGCGCGGAGCACCCCGCAGTGGGCGGGGCTAGTCGTGTCCCACTTCGTCTGCTTCACCCCCTCAAATACCTAAAAGTTGTCTGCTCACCGCGTCTTAAATTTTAATGTGTAATATATCCGTATCCTTGTAAATAACTTTTAGAAATATAATTTGAAAAATATAAATCTTTTATTTGTTCATAAATAGACATACCAACTTTGCAGTTTATGTGATCATTTTTAAATGCTTTTTGGAACATCTGCTCCATCCTCTTAATAATATTTTCTACAAAGTCGTCAGGTGGAACCACTAATAAAATTTGGTTTCTAGAATATTTTTTGTAGTGAAGATACCTAGATTCTGCACTTAAATTGCAAACTTGCTGATTAGCATTTAAATACGATTTAAGTTGTTCGCAATCCTCGTGACGTTCCATGCATTTTTTTAACAAGAACACTTGACGCGCGAACCTCGTCCGGTGCTAGCCGCGACTAGCGCACTGATAGCACTCTAATATTGTGTTTAGGTGTGCGTGCGGCGACCCATAGATACTAAGGCGCACACATACAAGCCGCGCGCGGTCCGTTTGTATGAAGATAGCCTACTCTGGTTAAGCGCGTGACCACGTGACCTGCCTCGTCGCCCGCGCCGCCCAGTGTTGTCATGTAAATTTAAATGGTTTTGCGAAATATTATTTATTTTTTAGGGGGTATTTTTTTTAGGTTTAGCCAGGTTTTATATGCATTAGTAGAATCAGTTATCGATACCTAACAACACCTTCACAGATCGGACAGGGTTTTCTTTACATATTGTATATACTTATACTAATAAATGAAACAAACGTTGTTATGGCAGCATTGTAATATTTTATATAAAAGTAATCCTTGACAAACTTAAGATATTGTTATGGTAAAAAATATAAAAAACATTTTTGGTTTTTAGATATGAAAGTTATATTCTTAATTATTCATTTTCTTAAATAAAAGAGGATTGAAGCTTAACCTGAATATTATTACAATCATAAAATAATCTATACTTAGAACACAAAACAGTGTTTAATACATTTACAATTTTTTTGCATGTATAGCATGTTACTAGTGCTGTCATTCTGCAGTGACTTTTTTCGGAGTTTGATGGCATGAGATTATAATCTTCAAGCGCTTACTTAGTTCAAAAGTTGACGAACTTATTTCTTATCGAATTCCGATATTATTGTTTTTATAATTTACCAAAAGTAATTTGTATTGAAATTGAAAAAGGCGACATCTGTTAGCCATTAAGCCAACCGAACATATTACTGTCACTTAGCAAAGTTGATGAGTAGTAGTAGCAATATTGTTTTTTGTTTGTTTGGAGTCCCTTATTAAGATATATGTATAATGGTATATAGTTAAAAAACTCTGTAGGACACTTCTGCACTGTGATTGTTATTATTATTTTTTTTTTTTGTTTATCTCGATAAGTCTCCACCAGCCTCGCCAGTTTATTTTTAAACCACAAATGTAACCTCCCTTCTTCGCACGATGTAGAGGTTTATTCAACGGTAAATATTGTCGTTTCGTTCCACTTGTCTCGACACATAAGCTACCTTCGTCCTCCAACCTCTTGACCTTGGCTTACAGTCTCTAAAACAATAACAATTTTATTACACACTTGCAACAAGCGATTGGTTTGCACCTTACCCAAATAATAATAAAAACAACTTACACAAAAGCCGGTTTCATATGATATTTGAGATATATTGCTGCATAGGCCTGCATATTGATTAAAAAAGTAAAACTAATAACACAAACTCGTAACTATATGTTCACCAACCAACAACAGCTAAGTCAAAGCTAAGTAATATTGTTTGAGTTATTGTATCTAATAATAGTTATTGTAGGTAGCGGAATATTTTATGTGAACTAGTGATTAAGTTTGTTTCAAATCTACCGTCATCTTTTTAAAATGACTCTAATATAGAATAAAGTATCATCGTTAAGTTAGGGATCGGTATTTTTACATATTTTTGTTGTCAGCATTCATAACTCACCAATAAACATTAAAAAAATATTTTGTAAGTTATTTGAACTCGAACCACCTTGAATGGTTCTCGCCTATCAAGGCGAGAACCGCTAGGCCATCGAAACACTTACTCTAAATGTTGAAATTAGTGAGTAGTACCTAACAATCATAAGCGGGCAGCAAGTTGTCAAAGTGTATGAACGTGCAATTTAGCTTCACTTTTCTTGGACTGACCGACATTGACTATTCAAAAGTACCAAGAGATGGTTAATTTGAAATAAACAATTTTGATTATGATTTGATTTTGATTTTCAAAAAGGAGTAGGTAGGTAACTCATTTCGACCGTATAAGTAGGTATTTGCTTTTTTTTTATTTATTTATTGTTATTCGCGCATAACTCGTCGTTTATGAACCCATTTTGAAAATTCTGTTTTTGTTGGAAAGAAGACATTTCGAGGTCCCTTGATAAGGACATCTGAGTTTTATGATGGAAGATCAGAGAAATCAAGGGGAACTTTAAAAAATTCTGGGAACGGCTAGTCCATTTGTAAGTTTTTTCCTAAGGTATTTTATAGCACTACAATTTAATAGGTCTGGAGTAGGTCTGATGATGGAGCCGGGAGACAGGCGAGGGAACTCCTCAACGATTCACAGCAGCTACCTTATGTTTGTGCTTGATTTATTCGTATTGATAGGAACCTTACACCTAGATGGGTTGTGACTGTCATTAAGGGCCTGATGATGAAGACAAAGGTCAGTTCAGGGAACTTCTCAACGATTTACAGTAGCTACTATAAATTTGGACTAGATTTTATATTGATGAGTAGTTTGCACCTATATGGGTTAAAATGATGGTCTGCAGTAAATCTGATGATGAAGACCATAGGCAGTCGAGGGAATTCCTCAAAAATGTACAGCATTGAAGTTTAATATAGGACAACGACTACCTACTCTTCACGCTTATGCAGCAATCAATTAAAATCATGAGACTGAATTTAAGTTGCGTAATCGCGTCATGTCTAGTATTGCTCATAGGTAGGTACTTTCAGTTTTGTATCATAGGAATTTTATAGAAATCGTTTCAGTGGTTTCGTTTATGTAAACCAAAATTACGTTAAAAAATTAAAGTAACGTCGTTTGCTTACAGTACTTTTCACAACTAAAAATCTAAAATAAAAACATTTTTATTAAAAAAAAAAACAACCGACTTCCAAAAAACACTACAAATGGAAAAATAACTAATTTCGGAAGTCGGTGTCAAAAACAAATATACAAAAACCAAAGAAATCGACTTCCGAAATTAGTTATTTTTCAATTTGTAGTGTTTTTTCGAAGTAAGTTGTTTTTTTAATAAAAAAAGTTTTTTGCGCAAAGAGGTTATTAATGGTTAAAAATATCGAAATACCCTATACCTACCTTGTATTTCGATATTTAATCTTTGCATTGTATAGATTCAATTTCTTAGTATTGCATAATGGCATGGCACACGTGTGAGCACCATGTACTTGCTGTAAAGCATCTATTTGTTGGGTTAGTCTTTTTTATTGACGTGATTGTGCTGTTACTTTTGAGAGTCTGTCATGCTCAATCAAATGTCTCGCTGGTGGTGGCGTGTGTGTTGGGCCATTAGGTTCCCTTCAAGCCTTCAATATGGTTGATGCTGATCCATACGTCATGTTCGTGAACGGACGCTGTCAGAGGGAACTGGTCATCTCTTAGCTGCCACGGCGTACCTACTTATTTTAATTGCTGATTTTTTTTTTTGTGTTTTCCATAAAGGACGCTCTCAGCGTACAATATATTTCTGCATCGTTCTCACACGGTGGATTTCAACATGAAGGATGTAATCAAATATTTGTATCAATAAATCAAAATCAAAGCATTTATTTCAAATAAACCAGTTACAGGCACTTCTGAATTGTCAGAAGGTCGGTCAGTCAATAAGATGAAGATAGTCGCCCATTCCAAAGAGTAGGTGGACACTCTTGCTGACTCTGCCCTGACCTCGCAATCAATGGGCCTGTCGGTGTCATTTGTGACCCCAAAATGCCGGTTAAGCTTAAGGGGCCGGTCTATAAGACCAACATTAGACCTGGTCTCCTGTACGGCAGTAAGGCGTGGCCTGCGCTTGAGCAACACAAGCAGGAGCTGCGAGCCGGTGGATGTGAGGAGTTACGCGGAAAGACCGCATCAGGAACTCCCGCATTCGTGGCAGTCTCCGTGTCCGTGATATAGCAGACAAACTGCAGGAGGGTCTTACCAAAACCGGCAAGTTACGTGGGTAACCAAATGTCTTGCCATGGCGCCTCCGCCGGGCCGGAACAAGCGGGGTGATGACAAGATGACATGCGTGCCAACAATCTGACACCACGGGATGTTAAAGATCGCGCGAAATGGAGGAGATTGAGCAGGAAAGCTGGCCCCGGGCTCCAACGCGACAGCCGCGGGTGCAACCGGGACTAAACGCGGAGATGATGATGTTGATAACGCCTTAATAGTTTCAGTCCGACTATTTCTTTTTTTTTCCAAATTTTGTGAACGTGGATGAAAATTTCTCAAAAAAATAAGGACTGTGTCCTAAGATCGTTTTTCTATAGTTGCAATGCTTATGGCACTTACCTGCCTGCCTCTTGCGGATTCACATTTTCCTCGACTTTGAAGCTTCAGTAAAAAATAATGCGTTGTAAGTACCTATACAGACTGTAATGTTCAAGTTCTTTCATGACACACATAATAGATATTTGAGGTAATCGGAAAACCTGATATTAGACATGCCACTAGTTTCTACGATAACTCCTTTACTGTAGGTACAAGCAGCTCGCCTATGGAATGACTTGCCCGTGTCCGTGAGGCGTGCTCAAACTCTGTCTACTTATTTTTATAACCATGATAAAAAAGCACTTTTTCTCTCTTTAAACATGTCATTATATTTTATTTGCTCTTGTATGATGTTAATTAATTAGATGTACTTATATATTTATTAAATGGTAGGTATAATACACTTAACGTACATACATTATATAATCTATGTAAATAGTACATTATAGACTACCTACACTATTTCTCTCTCCTCTTTAGTATTCCATCCAAATGTTGTCAGTAAAAGATCGCTCTTAATGGTGTCACCCTTTTTAAAATCTTTATATATATGTTTCTGTAATCTATATGGGTACCTACACCATATAAATTAAAGAAACATAAATATTAAATAAAATAAATATGGAGTATTCTATTTTTTAATTATTATTGGCTGAACGGTTTCAGCTTGGTCGCGTCGAAGAGCTGCTGACCATTCTGGCGTCGCGGCTGGGCGCTGACCCGTTGGCTGAGGGGGCGGGGGGCACAGCGACCGGCTCCACGGCCGTGCCCGCGCCCGAGCCCGACGCCGGCGGCACCGCCCGCAAGCGCCGCTCCAAGGTGACGAGCGACACTGTCTGCGGCTACTGATAACACTCACTCTCGTCGCTAACGCTGGCGTGTCCTTCAGGCGCGGAGCAAGGGCACCGCGCCCACGCCGCCCGCCACGACGCCGAACGAGGCCCCCGCGGGGCCCGCCAGCCCGGGCGCGACACAGCGGCGGCGGGACTTCGTGTAGCGCGCGGCGGCGCCCGGCGCGCGGCCGCAGTAGACGGCGGGGCGCCGGGGGCTCCTTCCCACTGTATATATCTAGTTATGATAATGTAGATATTATGTAGCCACACACGAAACTAGTAGACACGCTGCGTTACGCTTTTGGACACCGTGACACGGGACACGGCTCTGCTGTGATTTTGAGAACGAGCCATAGGTAGCTATGTCGTCTAATATTATTGGTAATCTCCTCACCAACCATAATTGTGCACTGATACCTTTTGGATATTTCTTGCCGACATGTGGCGATGCATAAAATACAAATTTCCGAAGAAAAGTATATCCTTGAGGAATCATAAGTACCTTGTCTTCGGAAACTATCGCGCTGTGATGAGATCTATGAGATCTATCTATCCAGAGGACGTTGTACGACCGACGCTGGTATCACTTTATTAAAATATATATTTGCAGCGTGGGAAAAAGCCCAAGATGCGATAGGAATTTTTTGTGACCTGTCAAAGACTTTTGATTGTGTCAATCATGAAACCTTACTTTTAAAGCTTGAACATTATGGGCTGGATAAACTTGGACTCAGCTTGGTAAAATCTTATTTAATTGATAGACAACAGCAAGTTCAGATAAATGGTGTCAATTCTCCGGGTTTGAAAGTCATAATGGGTGTACCGCAAGGCTCAATTTTGGATCCTTTCCTCTTTTTAGTATACATAAATGATCTACCGCATCTATTAAAAAAATAACCACATATTGTATTGTTTGCTGATGATACTTCGTTAATTTTTTAAAATTGGTTTACCGCTAATAATTTATTATTAGCGGTAAACCAATTTTGGACTTGCTGTAAAGCATTGTTTACGTCCTCAAGGTTTGAGCAACGTCTATTGATTTTACTACAAATGAAAAAAAAACAAAGTGTATAAGATTTGCGTTACCAAATATTAAAAGTACTTACTCCGATATAGTATTGAACAAGGAGAAACTCGAATTCGTCGAGAACACGGTTTTCCTGGGGATCACGCTTGACTCGAGGCTACAATGGGGTCCTCATTTAACATCTCTGGCAGGACGGCTTAGTTCAGCAGCATATACTTAATAAAATAATTATATATAATTATATTATTAAGTATACGCCCCGTGTGGTACCGGGCCTAGAATTGTACCAACCCATATCCTCCCGTGGGTGTCGTAAGAGGCGACTAAGGGAAATCACCAGGGAAGCGGGCAGCAGCGCTTCTCCTGTGTAATATCAAATCACTGCGATCCCCAACCCGCCTGCCAAGCGTGGGGATTATGGCAAACCCCCCCAATGATGCACACGATACAGCCCAGGCCCCTAGTCCCCGGCAGCTCCGCTATTCCAGTCTACGGTAGCGGACTCGGTTACGGCGGAGCAAGGGGTGCTAAGAATCTCCGGCAGAGGTCCGGCTACCATCACAAACGACGACCTTTGGCCCTGGCAACATTTAACACGCGCACACTACGGACCGATGAGAAGATTGTCGAACTAGAGGAAGAACTGAGCCGGTTGCGCTGGGACATTGTGGGGTTATCTGAAGTCCGAAGAGAGGGAGAGGACTCGATAATCCTGAAGTCTGGCAACCTGCTCTATTTCCGGGAAGGCGACCAGCTGTCCCAGGGTGGTGTCGGGTTTATTGTCCACAAGTCCCTCGTGAACAACGTGGTTAAAGTCGGGAGCCTTTCGACTCGGGTGGCGTACCTTGTACTGAAAATAACAAAACGATATTCGTTAAAGGTTATACAGGTCTACGCCCCGACGTCTAAACACTCTGACGATGAGGTGGAGGCCATGTATGAGGACGTCAGTAGAGCCATACATTCCTCCAAAACCCACTACACCGTTGTCATGGGGGACTTTAACGCAAAACTGGGCATGCGAGAGGCGGACGAGACGAAAGTGGGGCAATTTGGAGTTGGAAATCGGAATCCCAGAGGTCAGATGCTAATGGATTTCATGGAAAGGGAAGGACTCTTTGCGATGAATTCTTTTTTCAGGAAACCATTGCACCGCAAGTGGACCTGGCTCAGCCCCGATGGTCAGACCAAAAACGAGATAGACTTCATAATGTCAACGAGAAGGCAAGTGTTCAACGATGTCTCCGTGATCCATGCGGTAAAAACCGGGAGTGATCACCGTATTGTTAGAGGCATCTTGAACCTCAACATTAGGCTCGAACGCTCTCGACTTATGAAGTCTACGCTCCGTCCAGCGTCAACACAACTCCAAAACCCCGAGAGCTTTCAGATCGAACTACAAAACCGCTTCGAATGCCTCGGTGAATGCGTAGATGTGGACGACTACAACAACAGGTTTGTGGAAACTCTCCAAACGGAAGGGTCTAAGTTCTACAAAACCCTCCGTTCAAAAAGACAGAAGAAGATCTCCGGTCCCACCCGCCGGCTAATGGAAGAAAGACGGGAGGTGATCTTAAAATCCCCTGATGACGCTTCGCGCATCAGATGCCTTAACAGACAGATCTCAAAGTCTCTGACTCGCGATATACGCCAATTTAATACAAATTGTATTAAAGAGGCTATCGAGCGGAACAAAGGCTCCAAAGTGTTCGCACGAGAATTGTCTGTTGGACAGAGTCTACTTGCGAAGCTGAAGACTGGGGATGGTAGGATCGTCACTTCCAAGCCCGAGCTTTTGGGTGAGATCGAGAAATTCTACGGAGAGTTATACACATCAACACACGCACCTGTTGTAAGCCTGGCTAATGATCCTAGAGCCAGACTAACCCGACACTACACCGACGATATCCCGGACGTCAGCCTGTACGAGATTGGTATGGCCCTGAAACAGCTCAAGAACGATAAGGCGGCTGGAGATGATGGAATTACGGCTGAGCTTCTGAAAGCGGGTGGCAAACCGGTTCTTAAAGCGCTTCAGAAGCTATTTAATTCCGTCATTCTTAAAGGCGAAACGCCTAAGGCGTGGCACAGGAGTGTGGTGGTTTTATTTTTCAAAAAAGGTGACAATACCCTCCTGAAAAACTACAGACCGATATCCCTCCTGAGCCATGTCTACAAGCTGTTTTCTAGGGTCATCACGAATCGTCTCGCTCGCAGGTTTGACGACTTCCAGCCTCCCGAACAAGCAGGCTTCCGAAAAGGCTTTAGCACCATAGACCACATTCATACGCTGCGGCAAGTTATACAGAAGTCCGAGGAGTATAACAAACCACTATGCTTGGCGTTTGTGGACTATGAGAAGGCCTTCGATTCGATTGAGACTTGGGCGGTGCTACAGTCTCTCCAGCGGTGCCAAATTGACCATCGATACATTGAGGTGATAAAGTGTTTGTACAAAAACGCCACCATGTCAGTCCGTCTCCAGGATCAGGACTCGAAACCGATCCAACTGCAGCGTGGAGTGAGACAAGGAGATGTCATATCTCCTAAATTGTTCACTGCTGCGTTGGAAGATGTCTTCAAGCTCCTGGACTGGAAAGGACTTGGCATCAACATCAACGGCGAGTACGTCACTAATCTTCGTTTCGCAGATGATATCGTGGTCATGGCTGAGACCCTGGAAGACTTGGGCAAAATGCTCAATGACCTCAGCAGAGCTTCCCAACAAGTGGGTCTAAAAATGAACATGGATAAGACGAAGATCATGTCGAACTCTCATGTCGCACCCACTCCAATTGTAGTTGGTTGCTCTGCACTCGAAGTTGTTGACGAGTATATATACCTGGGACAGAAAGTCCAACTAGGTAGGTCCAACTTCGAGAAAGAGGTGTCTCGGCGAATCCAGCTCGGTTGGGCAGCGTTCGGGAAGCTACGCTACATCTTCTCGTCGTCCAAGATACCACAGTGTCTCAAGACGAAAGTCTTTGACCAGTGTGTGTTGCCAGTGATGACTTACGGAACTGAAACGTGGTCGCTCACAATGGGCCTCATACGAAGGCTCAGAGTCACACAAAGGGCAATGGAAAGAGCTATGCTAGGAGTTTCTCTGCGTGATCGAATCAGAAATGAGGAGATCCGCAGAAGAACCAAAGTCACCGACATAGCTCTGCGAGTCGCTAAACTCAAGTGGCAGTGGGCAGGGCACATTGCTCGTAGAACCGATGGCCGATGGGGCAGCAAGGTTCTGGAGTGGCGGCCACGTACTGGAAGACGCAGCGTAGGGAGACCCCCAACAAGGTGGACCGATGACCTGGTGAAGGTCGCGGGAAGCCGATGGATGCGGGCAGCACAAGACCGGTCATCGTGGAAAGCCTTGGGGGAGGCCTTTGTCCAGCAGTGGACATCTATAGGCTGAGGAAGAAGAAGGAATATAATTATATACTGTCAGAAGAATCCGTCAGTTTACTGATGTAGATACTGCGAGACGAGTGACGAGTGACGAATTTGTGACATTAGTGCCACGAGCATTTAAACTTCGTTTAAGGGTTGAAACACGAATTTTATATTAGTGACGAATGCGTTTAGCTATCGTAACAAGAAACGAGAAACAGAAACTAAGTAATTACTTAATAATCATAAGAAAACTGATGGGCGCAAGGTGTAAACAACCATTGCTTCAACAAGCAATATCGACCAGACCAAGGCCGTCACAAATTATAGCGAATACATTTTCGTCACTAAATGAAATGAAATCGTTTATTAAGCAAGTAGGATCACTGATCACTTTTACACGTCATGTTTATTTTTTATTTTATTTTTTTAACTAGATGAAGCCGGCATTTCCTAACTGACTACCTCTGAGAAGAAATAGCCGAAACAAACTCAGGGTCCAGGGATCATCGTCTTTTTTCAAGTCCAGACATTAAAAATGAAAATGTTTACAATAATTTACCTTATAATTACGCATATTGCTTAATAACAATGCTTAACAGAGCGAGCAGCTCAGTCCCAACCTTTTTTGTCTTCTAAATAATCTGTGATTTTATAATACCCCTTTTTGCAAAGTTTGGCCTTTATATGGTTCTTAAATCGTTTAATGGGTAAGTTTCGAATGTCCATGGGAAGCTTGTTGTAAAAGTGTATACATTGACCCATGAACGAGTTGCCTACTTTGTGGAGACGAGTGTGATGTACAGCAAGATTGTGTTTGTTCCTGGTATTTATATTATGAATATCGCTTATTTTCTTAAAATTCGAGATATTTTTATGAACATACATAAGTATTTCAAATATATATTGTGAAGCTACAGTCAGACTTTACCCTTCACTTCAATTTAAAACATTTCATTGCTTGTCAACAGAGCTACACAGTTCAGCAAATTCACGACGATATCGTATCTGCAATTAACAATAGCCAAGAAAAAGCCCAAGAATCTCGAAAATACAGAAATAAAGAGTCTGTAATATCAACCAACACAAAAAAGTTAATTTCGAGACGAAAAGAGCTGCAAAAAATCAAACCAAAAACAAGAAGTATGAAAAACGAATTAAAAGCTCTATACAAGCTTATAAGCAAACGCATTAAATCTGACTATAATACCCATCGTCAAAGAATTTTTGAAAAACATGTTACACAGACTCGAAGCTTAAAGAAAGCTCACAAAGAATTGAATTCCCATAAAAAGTGGATAGAGGACCTGGAAGCATCAAATAAAATAACCTACAATAGAAATGAAATACTTCAGGTAGCCACAAATTTTTATAGAAATTTATATAGGTCCAAAAAACAAGAGTCTGTCCTAACCTTATCAAGAGAAAGTTCATCAAAAATACAAGACATAGATGTAGAAGAAGAAGCCAAGGCAATGAGTAAATTGAAGTTTGATAAAAGTCCAGGACCGGATAAAATAACAAATGAAGCTCTGAAATTGGCACATCCTACCTTAACAATCCTTTTGACACAACTCTTTAACTTGGTATTGAGAACAGCGACCACACCAAAACAATGGTCAGACTCAGATACCATTTTATTATACAAGAAAGGTGATCCAAATAATATAGGAAACTATCGTCCAATAAGTCTGCTTTCTTCAATATATAAATTATTTGCATCAATTTTAGAAAAACGAATCAGGAACACTATTGAACAGCACCAACCTATAGAACAGGCAGGATTCAGAAGAGGTTTCTCCACTGTGGATCATATCCACTCTATAGAAATGTTAATAGAAAGGTATCAAGAGTTCCAAATGAAATGAAATGAAATGCAAAGGCCGCTCTACCTCGTATTTATCGACTACCAGAAAGCTTTCGATTCCGTGTACCACCACTCAATATGGGAATCTCTGCAATCGCAAAATATTGAAACGGAATATCTGAAGGTTCTACAAAATATCTATCTAAATTGTAGCAGCAGAGTAAGACTAGAGACGACAGGACCTCCAATAGCTATTAAAAGAGGAGTCAGGCAGGGTGACCCTCTATCACCAACAATTTTTATAGCAGTGCTGCAATGGGTCATCGGAAATCTGGACTGGGAAGAATCGGCTTAAATATAGATAATCAATACATTAGTCACTTAAGATTCGCCGACGATATTGTCTTAGTGTCCGAAAATACAACAGAATTGCAAAGGATGCTAAATGCTCTACACGCGGCGAGTCAACAGGTTGGCTTGGAAATAAATCGAAGCAAAACCAATATAATGACGAACAACAACAAACCTCCAGTTTACCTAGGAAATGAAATGCTAGAGTATGTTGACACTTATTTAGATCTGGGCAAACAAATGTCATTTAATAAGCAGAGAAACGAACAAGAAATAGAAAGGAGAGTTGCAAATGCATGGAAGAAATTTTGGAGTTTAAAAGAAATTATGAAAAGTGAAATGCCAACTAAGATTAAACAGACAGTCATGGATACCTGTATTCTCCCATCGTTAACCTACGCCAGCCAAACTTGGAAATTTACAAAAAGAGTGGAAATGAAAATCAGAACCTGTCAAAGGAGTATGGAGAGAAGCTTATTAAAAGTTTAAAAAATCCAAAAATTACCACATAAAGTTATTAGAAAAAAGACAAAAGTCACAGATGCGCTATGTC
This sequence comes from Sesamia nonagrioides, assembly GCA_017933935.1. Classification (NCBI taxonomy): domain Eukaryota; kingdom Metazoa; phylum Arthropoda; class Insecta; order Lepidoptera; family Noctuidae; genus Sesamia; species Sesamia nonagrioides. The sequence goes on along the minus strand of JADWQK010002279.1, from coordinate 46,637 downwards.
ACAGCAAGAAGTTGAAGTGGCGCTGGGCCGGCCACATAGCTCGTCTTACTGACAATCGTTGGACTAAGCGATTGCCTTCTTGGCTGGGACCATCGGGCACAAGAAAGAGAGGAAGACCAACTACTCGATGGGCAGACGACTTAGTGCATGTGGCTGGCGAACAATGGATGGGCGTGGCAGGCGACAGGGACATTTGGCATTCTCTAGAGGAGGCCTTCACCTCTAACTAACGGGGGGTTCTTACTTCTCTTTTTGCTCAAAATATAGCATACTTTCAACAGTTAATATTTGATCATGTTTTTTAGTTTAATTGTTATTTTTTTTTTAGACAGTAAGAAATAAAAGGCTTTTTTATTTTATTTATTACAGTCAGAATGTTCACCTCTTTGAACTTTTCTCTAAGAGAATCTCTAGGACCAAGGTTGTAAATGGCTCGAACAGCACTCTTCTGTAAAACAAAGATGGTATTGATGTCCGCACAAGTTCCCCAGAGAAGAATCCCATAAGTCATAAGACTAAGAAAATAACTAAAATAAACAATTCTGGCTGTATCCACATCAGTTATCTGTCTAATTTTCTTAACAGCAAAGGCGGCAGAACTGAGTCTACCCGACAGCTTCTCAATGTGAGGACCCCATTGTAACTTGGAGTCAATAGTTAATCCAAGAAAAACTGTCGACTCGACAGGGATCAACTCTACTCCATTCAGTTGAACATTGGTACTTAGCTGCCTGACATTTGGCGTAGAAAATTTAATGACTTTAGTTTTTTTTTCATTTAAAAGGAGGTTATTTACATTAAACCAATGGACAACTTTAGAGAGTGCATTGTTAACTTCGTCAAAATTTGTTAGCTGACGCTTGACTTTAAAAATAAGAGAAGTGTCATCCGCGAACAATACTATGTTGTGATTATCCCTCACGTGATGAGGTAAGTCATTAATATAAATTAAAAACAAGAATGGACCTAGAATTGAGCCCTGCGGAACGCCCATGGTGACCACAGATCCTGCAGATCTCTTGCCATTAACATCAACCCTCTGAATTCGATTATTCAGATAAGAAGTCAGAAGGTCGAGAGCTCTGTCCCTCAAACCATAATGGTACAATTTCCTGATAAGAGTATCATGATGTACGCAATCAAAGGCCTTGGACAAACCACAAAAAATACCAAGAGCATCTTGCGATTCCTCCCAGGCCCCAAATATGTTCTTTAGCAACGCCACTCCCGCATCTTTAGTTGAACGACCCTTTGTAAAACCAAATTGTTTCACGTGCAATAAATTGTGTAAGTTAAAGTGCCTCAACAACTGTTTCAAAATTAATTTTTCAAAAATTTTGCCTAAAGTTGGTAATATCGATATTGGCCGAAAATTCGTGGGATCAGTTGTACTACCAGATTTGAACAGTGGAATTACTTTGCTTAGTTTCATCAAATCAGGAATACACCTGATGTAACACAAGAATTAAAAACAATTGCTAAGAAAGGTGCGATAACATCTATTATTGAAGCTACAGTTTATACTGACAAACCCCAATGATCGGCAGTTTTTTTTACATCAAGATCCTTAAAAGATTCCTGCACTCCTACCAATCTGCTCCGACTTTCGGTATCTCGGTTCACTCGTGCAAAGCGATGGCGAAATAGATCGGACGGTTAAGCACAGAATTAACACTGGGTGGATGAAATGGCGGCAGGTCACGGGAACAATCTGCGACTCCCGCATTCCCCTTAAACTTAAGGGGAAAATATATAAAACCATGATCCGACCTGCTGTCTTGTATGGATCAGAATGTTGGGCTACGAAAGGGATGAATGAAAGGCAATTGCATGCAGCTGAGATGAGAATTCTAAGAGGGATGTGTGGTGTTACACGAATGGATAGAATAAGAAATGAGTACATAAGAGGAAGTCTGAAAGTGGCACCGGTAGCTGAAAAGTTGTGTGGAAATCAGTTGTCATGGTACGGGCATGTGTTACGGAGAACTGAGGAGAATGTCGTGAGGAGAGTCTTAATTATGAATGTTGATGGCTATAAGAGTAGGGGAAGACCAACGAAACGATGGATGGAATGTGTGAAGGATGATATGGCTCAGAAGGGGGTGACTGCCGAGATGGCTTCTGATAGGGATGCATGGAAGAAAAAGACATGTTGCGCCGACCCCAAATAAATTGGGATAAGGGCAGGAGAATGATGATGATCCTTAAAAGATTCTATAATGTCTTTAGCAGTCACAAATGTAAATTCAAAGTGATTGTCACATTCTGGAACACATTCTTTTAGTATGGCATAAGCAAAAGTGGAGGAAGTCGAAGACAAAGTTTTTGTTGTCATTATTGGAATATTAGTAAAAAGGATGTGATACTTGCCAAGTCGCTAGCAGGTTGGGCGCAAGGTTCTGAAGTTAATTAAATTGTCTCCATAATCTTGGCTCCAAAATTGAAGATTTTCTTTTTTTTTAACTAAGCATTATGTTTAAATAATTCCTTCACAGCGAAACCACTGACAAGAGAACAAATTATCATAAACGTGCATCTCCTCGAAAAGTAAGCATTATTTAGATTGCGTTCTTACACTAATGGATAGGCAATTACATTACGAACATTAGGTATTGTAGAAATATTTTTTTTAAACTACCATATAAAAATTTTATTTAACAATCTGAGCGTATTCCCCATAATTTCTCTTGCCCGGGCTTAAGGCTATTGAGATTCAGTATGCCACAAGCCAAAGAGCGCTCGAAGGTGAAACCCGTGTCGTTTGTCAACGCGCGGTCCGATCGTTTTTTCTTTTCATTTCTGCGAAAGGAGGCTATTGCTTTAACAAAGTAAGATACAACTTTATGAGATTGTTTGTAACTGACATACAATTTACGTATTTGTTTTATTAAACGAGAATAATAATATAATTTCAGTCTTGCCTGAGCCCAAAAAAAAAACATCAAATCTTTTTTTATCTAGGTATCATTCTGCAGTAATTTATTTGACCCTGATTAAGTTTTCCCTTAAAATAATAAATAATGATAAATTAAACTTTATTATATTATTTGTCTATCCCTTTGACTATCTGACTTAGCTAACTTTCAATCTAAAAACTAACTTCCGACCCTGAAGTTACAGTCATAACATACTTATTTAGTTGTAAAGGTCTAACTAATCAATACAAATTAAATAAGCCCAAACACTTGTCAGTTTCTTCTGATGTGGAGTTCCTTTGATTCTGTCATCTCCATCATCAGGTCTGGCCAAAATATTCACGGTTTTATAGTATCTATCACCCGATATACACACGAGTATCAAGTTTTCAACCGAGGCGTGCCTATAATTTTCGAGAATTGGACTAAATTTCTCAATTTCCATAATCGATACTGACGTGGTAGCAATGATGGGCTTATCTATGCAGTATACCCTTTCGTATAAAAAAAAATGGTCAAAATCGGTTCATTAACTATAAAGTTATCAGCGAGCACACATACATCGAGTTGAGAACCACTTTTTTGGGAAGTCGGTTAAAAAATAAACACCGCAGATTTTTTATCATGAAAAGTATCGTCAATATTTGTTTGAGTTTATAATAACCAAAAGTATTTGGGCGCACCAATAAACAAAAATAAATTTGTCATGTCTGTTACTTCTATGGTCTATGAATTTAACTTGTATTTGTAAGTACTTCGTCCGCCAGACGGCGCTAGTATTATTTTACGAAGTATTGTAGAGGTGGGACGCGGTGAAGAAGGAACAAATGCTCAAGGTCATTGGCTCAGGGTGTGCCCTTAATGACCGTTCGCAGAGCAAATGACTAAAGGTTTTGAGAATTAAATGAATATAAAACATCGTTCTGTTTCTAAACAAGTAGGTAGGTACCTACACGAATCTTCGCAACCATAAAGATACAAAATTAAAAGTGAAACTTTGGTGTTAAAATGAAGCTGGTATTTAAATGCGCAAAAAGAATAAATCGTTTATCTTAACTGTATTACGACATTTCACACGAGTCTCTTCTACGCTTCACGAATGTCTTCCATAGGTATATGCCAAACCAGCATCAGATTATCAAGCATAAGTAGGTCCCCTTTGCCAAGTATGTGGGGTTTGTGTGTAAGCAGCCGGTTATGATCCGTAGCCAGCGGTGTCCTCTTTCAGTCGGCGCGCCCAGTTCTGTTAGATTAGACACAAAAAAATACACAATCCCAACAGGATTGCAGGCACAGAGTCGTAGGAAGGATGCACATGTAGTCGTCATGAAGTCGCTCTCTGTAGGCGACCCTCTTCCAGTGCGCCCTACCCTGCTTCGAACGCTGATGACGCTTCAGTAAAGCGCATGTCATCAGGACTGGACTGACGAAATATGTGCACTGGTGGTGAGGTGATTGCTAGCGTTCCTAATTCCTCAACGGGCTAAACAAACGAATTTGTAAAGAATTTTATTATTACTAAGTGAAGTCAAACTGTCTATTCTAGTAGCTACGTACCTATTTCGCATTTTAAAGCAATATTTTCCACTGTTAATTTTCACTATAATAACACTTGAAGACCAACTATTTTTGTATGATTGCTATATCTTCTCTACATGAGCAAAAGAGCACTGTTCTGCAGTAATGTGTTCTCATTTAGTATAAACTCATTCCTCATTGGATATGATTCGTTCAGTAGATAAACGATGCCGGGCGGCGACACGCCCGAGGCAACAAGCCGTACTCCGTAACATTGTTGCATAACAGAGCTCCTGTTGTATAAGTTTGTACTGCAACGACTAACTTTTATACGCTACGAGTTTTCATGTACTTTAGGTGTAAGGCGTCGCGCGTCGTCGAGCACGCAGCGCTCGTACTGATAGTACTAATCGTACTGATGGTACGCGAACGACTCGCGCATACATATCTAATCGATTAACCTTTTTCGAAAAAGGCGCACGAGTAATAACGTCGGGCCCACCTTACAAAATAATACTCTTAGGACGTGCACCCACTCGACCGTCCGAAGCGCCTGTTGTATAGTTATTGGTTGTTAACGTTTTTAAAGTTTATCCGAGATATTGTATATGTAAGCGTAGTGTACTCTGGAGCGCCAGCGGCAGTAGACAGTGGGGGATGCGGGCGGGAAAATGAAACAACACAGTCGCTTTATCCTAACTTTAATAATATATACAAAAGGAAATACATGAACAGCGGCGCTAGTCTAGGCCGGCGCGTGCTCGCTCACTCGCTCTGCTCGCTCACTCGCTCGCTACTGCCGCAGCGCGGCACGCGTGCCTATCGCGTCGACTATAGTGCCTTGAAAGCACGACAGCCGGGTGCACACCCGCGGCGAGATCTGAAGCTCTTTCGTCTGTCTCTAGCATATTGTTTCTGAAGAAATTATGACAGTTTCGGATATTCCAGCTATTTGTATTGTTTTAACAGAATACAATATTAATACTGCAATAAAGTGGTTTTATTTATGCCTCCTGAAATACCTAGTCCTCATCCTTACGAGTGTCACAACGGATACTTAGCGTTCAGTCTGATCACGGCAATGACACTACACGATCTGATAACGTCGAAAATGTCGAAATGTTACACTGAGGCGGTCACATAAAACTTTCAGTAACTTTATAGCGTAGAAAGACTGAATATGATATATTATATTTATGAATAAAAAGAATTTCGGTGTTATAAATGCTGATTACGGAAACACTGCAACGGTGACACATTTTAAGTTCGTCCAGAAATATAAACTGAAATGAACATTGGAGGACGCAGCCAGACGTCACTACGAGTGGTGCAGCGCTTGGGCCAAGTCCCGCGAGCGATGTCACGGGCAGCAATACGTGAGCACACGAACAGGCCGAGCCCCCGCGCCGCTTCGCCGAGCCCCGCGAGACCCCGCGCCGCTTGGCCGAGCCCCGCGAGCCCCCCGCGCCGCTTGGCCGAGCCCCGCGAGCCCCTCGCGCTGCTTGACCGAGCCCCGCGAGTCCCCGCGCCGCTTGGCCGAGCCCTGCGTGACTCAGTGACTCTCCCGGCGCCGCTACTGTCGCTTGTCGGCCAGCGCAGAGTGCTGCGACAGTGCAGAGTGCGCCGACGAGCAGATGTCCTGCAACATACGCCCGATAAACACAATGACACCTTTTCGAGACTGAGCCGACTCCATGTTCTGCCTATTAAAGTCTGTCTATAAAGTCGTGAAAATAAATGAGGGCGCTGTGGTCGTGGATATAGCAACCCTGTTGACTTAACTGAAATCATTTTGATACTAGCACATTATTTTGTATTAAGAAGCACGCATGAACTGGTTTTAATGAAAACACAAATCTATGGTCTCTAGCGTTTAAATAAAATGAGTAAAACATAAAAAATCATACATATTTATTATTATATGCTTTAACATGTTTTTACCAATGAAAAGTATTCTAAAACACAATAATTGCTTTCATCATCTGATTCCAAATATTCTTTGTTAAAAAGTATTTACACTGTCAGCTGCGGCACCAACACCGTCTCCGCTACCGCTGTCATCAGCTACCTTCGCTTAAGCGAATAACGTGACTTAGATATCTTGATATAGGGTTAACTCTCACATTTTCCTGAAAATTTAAAAATAATAATATCTAATTTCTATCAGAAGATGGATAGCACTAATTTTAATTCCGAACATGATATAATTCATTTTTTTAATCAGTGGTAAATTAAATTACCTAAAGTATCAAAACTGTGCTAGTAGTACAACAATATGGTCTACTTATATTTGCAATCTAAACTATAAATGCGCAATGTAAACAATCCTCATTTTAGTTTTAAAATCGTTTACTTGGTAAATTTGAAACTTCTAGTAGATAAAAAGAAACAGTAACATGATTACATACCTGTTTTAGTGTTTGTCCAGCTTGGTGTACTAACAAACACTGACGATAAACTTTAAAAATAATTTCCCGAGCTCCACTCCGGTTTGTTTTTCTCATATTTAACACATTTCCTCGATGTTTTGTATAAATAGGATTGAACATTAATACAAATTTCAATAAATAACAAGTCACAAAACAAATCGATGACGTTCGATGTACTAAGCTTTAGTGTTGCCCTACTTTTAAAATTTTTAGTTTCAGAAACATTCAAGTTCACGACTTTATAAACAAGCCAACTATGTCAGATCGGCTTCACATCTAATACATACAATTAAATCAACATCAAATGAAAATCAATCATCTAATAATCAAATGTAATACTAATCAGTAAATAGTTTTTTCTTAAATGTATGTATGTCATGTGCCCAAAGTGTTGTCTGTTGTGTTTCAGGGGAAAAAAGGTAGGTAATAGCCTAATACCTTTCGCAAATGCTGTGGTTATTTATTACCTAATATTTTAACGTTATATACTAGTATTTCACCGCGATCCCGCCTGGTGGTAAGCAGTGATACAATCGTTTATCTTAAAGCACATTAGTTTATTAAGAGCCTATTCACTCTAGCCTTGAACACAGTTAAATTGAAATCAGACGGAAAGATCGCCGCAGGCAAATTGTTCCAGTCCCTCGATGTACGGTAGATATAAAAACCTTTTTTTCCAAGAAGAGGAAGTCGGTGTCAAAAACTAATATACAAAAACTAGAGACACAGACTTCCGAAATTCGTTATTTTACACTTTTTAGTTGTGAAAAGTACTGTTCAGCTGCATCTGGTTAGACTGGATGCTAATAAATAAATAGTTGAGAAAAGGCATGCAAACGCCGTAATTTTATTTTTACCCGTAATTTTAGTTTGAAAATGGAGTCACTGAAGCGATTTCTATAAAATTCCTATGAAACCAAAATGAAAGTATGAACAATGATAGACATGACGCGATTCTTCTTCAGCCTATAGATGTCCACTGCTGGACAAAGGCCTCCCCCAAAGCTTTCCACGCAGACCGGTCTTGTGCTGCCCGCATCCATTGGCTTCCCGCGACCTTCACCAGGTCATCGGTCCATCTTGTTGAGAGCCTTCCTACGCTGCATCTTCCAGCACGTGGCAGTCACTCCAGAACCTTACTGCCCCATCGGCCATCGGTTCTACGAGCAATGTGCCCTGCCCATTGCCACTTAGTTTAGCGACTCGCCGAGCTATGTCGGTGACTTAGGTTCTTCTGCGGATCTTCTCATTTCTGATTCGATCACGCAGAGAAACTCCGATCATAGCTCTTTCCATTGCCCTTTGTGTGACTGAGCCTTCGTATGAGGCCCATTGTGAGCGACCACGTTTGAATTCCGTAAGTCATCACTGGCAACACACACTGGTCAAAGACTTTAGTCTTGAGACACTGTGTTATCTTGGACGACGAGCAGATGTAGCGTAGCTTCCCGAACGCTGCCCAGCCGAGCTGGATTCGACGAGGCACCTCTTGCTCAAAGTTGGACCTACCTAGTTGGACTGTTTGTCTCAGGTATATATACTCGTCAACAACTTCGAGTGCAGAGCAACCAACTAGAATTGGAGTGGGTGCGACATGAGAGTTCCGACATGATCTACGTCTTATCCGTGTTCATCTTTAGACCCACTTGTGGGGAAGCTCTGCTGAGGTTATTGAGCATTTTGTCCAAGTCTTCCAGGGTCTCAGCCATGACCACGATATCATCCGCAACACGGAGATTTGTGATGTACTAGCCGTTGATTTTGATGCCAAGTCCTTTCCAGTCCAGGAGCTTGAAGACATCTTCCAACGCAGCAGTGAACAATTTGGGAGATATGACATCTCCTTGTCTCATTCCACGCTGGAGTTGGATCGGTTTTGAGTCTTGATCCTGGAGACGGACTGACAGCTCAAGAACGATAAGGTGGTTGGAGATAATGTAATTACGGCTGAGCTTCTGAAAGCGGGTGGCAAACCAGTTCTTAAAGCGCTTCAGAAGCTATTTAATTCCGTCACTCTTAGAGGCGAAACGCCTAAGGCGTGGCACAGGAGCGTGGTGGTGTTGTTTTTCAAAAAAGGTGACATTACCCTCCTGAAAAACTACAGACCGATATCCCTCCTGAGCCATGTCTATAAGCTGTTTACTAGGGTCATCACGAATCGTCTCGCTCGCAGGTTCGACGACTTCCAGCCTCCCGAACAAGCAGGCTTCCGAAAAGGCTTTAGCACCATGGACCACATACATACGCTGCGGCAAGTTATACAGAAGTCCGAGGAGTATAACAAACCACTGTTTGGCGTTTGTGGACTATGAGAAGGCCTTCGATTCGACCGAGACTTGGGCTGTGCTACAGTCTCTGCAGCGGTGCCAAATTGAACATCGATACATTGAGGTGATAAAGTGTTTGTACAAAAGCGCCACCATGACGCGATTACGGAAATTCAGTCTCTTGATTATAATAATTGATTGTTGCATAAGCGTGACGAGTAGGTAGTGGTTGTCCTGTGTTAAACTTCAATGCTGTAAATTTTTGAGGAAATGGTCTTCATCATCAGATTTATTGCAAACCATCATTTTAACCCATGTAGGTGCAAATTTCTCATCAATATAAATGAATTAATTCCAAGCCTAATGTTCCTACTGTAAACCGTTGAGGAGTTCCCTTAACTGTCCTTTGTCTGCATACTAAAAAAAAAAACCGCTGTTTGTCTTCATCATCAGAGCCCTTATGACAATCACAACCACCGAGGTGTAAAGCTCTTATCCATACAAATTATTCAAGCACAAATATAAGGTAGCTTCTGTGAATCGTTGAGGAGTTCCCTCGACTGTTTAGGGTCTTCATCATCAGATCTGGTCGTGTTCCGGCATGATGTCTGGTAAAGCTGTACGGAGGACGGGTCTGAGCAGTTGTGTTGCGATGTGTGGCGGGTACGATGCGCCAAATGTTGTTGTGTCGGGAATTTGATCGTGGAGAGTCTCCAGATCAATCTCCCTCTAGCGCAGCATAGTTTGGTCGTGTTGGTCTTGGGTTTAACATTGCATCACTCAACTGCCGTCATCCTTCCTATTCCTAAGTTTTTTGAGTGAATAGGCTTAACGTCCCTAGATGTCACGAAGGTCTTCGACCGATGCATGCCGATAGCATTCTGGCCTTTTCAGTAAGCTTCCAGCATAAGGCATTCCAGGACAAATGTCGTACGCTGGAAGCTTACTCAGCCAGTCAGATCAGGGTTCCGATCCGGTCGAAGCGTTTCGCCTCGTCTTTTAAACCGACTTCAAAAAAAGGAGGAGGTTCTTAATTCGTCGAAATATTTTATTTATTACTAGCTTTCCGCCCGCGGCGTCGCCCGCGTAGAGTTCGGTTATATCGCGCTTTTTGGATTTCCCTCGGGAATATAAATTTTTTCCGGGATAAAAGGTAGTCTAAACCTTCCTTAAGAATCACTCTAACTATTAAAAAAAACCGCGTCAAAATCCGTTGCGTAGTTTTAAAGATCTAAGCATACATACGGACATACAGCGAAAGCGACTTTGTTTTATACTATGTATTGATGTATGCTCCCCGATTACTCGAAGACGCCTGGACCGATTTGCAAAATTATTATTTTTTTTTTTTTTTTTTTTTGAAAGCGTTTACTTTCCAATTGGTCCCATAGTCACCAGGTCAGGATCTGGTGATGGAAGACCAGAGAAATCAAGGGGATCTTTCAAAAATCGTATGGGCGACTAGTGCATTTCTAAGTATTTTAAAGTACTACGATGTAATAAAGGTTTGGGGTAGATCTTATGATAGAGCTGGGAGACAGTCGCAGGAACTCCTCAACGATTCAGAGCAGCTACCTAGTATCTGTGCTTGATTAATTTGTATTGAGAAGAACTTTACACCTCGGTGGTTGTGATTGTCATAAGGGCTCTGATGATGAAGACAAACAGCGGTTTTTTTTTTAGTAATTATAAACTAGTGCTTGATTGCAATTCCGCCTGATGGTAAGCAGTGATGCAATCGTTGAGTGTAAAGCGCACTAGTTTATTAAGCCTATTCACTTAAAAAACTTAGGAATAGGAAAGATGACGGCAGTTGAGCGAGGTGATGCAATGTTAAACCCAAGACCAATACGACCAAACGATGCTGCGCTAGAGGGAGATTCATCTTGGTAGAGTCTACTGTGTCCATTTACTTGCAACTATATTAGCAACTTTGTTCAGTTCAGTATTCTGAAAATCTTGTTTTATACTTTTTCAGCGTCGTTTTTTTGGTCGTAGTTGGGTTTTACTTTTTTAACTTTTTATTATTCAAATAATTATCAAATATTTTATGCGTTAAGTCAAAAAATAAGAAGTAAAAATGAATGGCCTGGTTCATCAAATAGATAAAACATGCGATCGTTTTATCATAAATGTAACAGACACTTCAGAAAGTGAAAGTTTCGCGAGTAGTACGGACACTCATTTTGAATAGGTACTCTACTAAAAAAAAAAACACTTTTAAAAGAAAACATAATACAGTAGGTATTAAATGTTTCCTTTTAATTAAAATTGCTTTTTTTTTTCAAGTAGTGAATTTAGAATCAGTCATTTTATGATAAAACGATCGTTTTGCCTGTAGTCCTGTACCTATTTAAAATAAATGATGAGAGTTTGATTTGAGTTTCATTGATTACCTTCTAACATTCCAAAATACATAAGACGGAATATTATGGTTTTGAAAACAAGGTTTGTGAATTGTGACTCATGCGGAGCTACAAGTCAATCCACGATATCCCATTTTTATCGTGTTAGCGATACATTCCTTACGTTTTTCGTATCGTTTTCGAAATATTGGGATATATTGGTAGACAGGTGTTAATGACTTTTAATTTTTTCTTAGCTGGCGGGCAGTATAGTGAGTTGTCTTGAAGTCAATTATATACCACATTGAAGCCATCATGCGCAGTAGATTTCGTATTCTGATACAGCTGCAAAAAGTAGAGCAGTATCGTCAGCGTAAGATATTATAATGACAAGCGTTACCTTTAGATTTACCAAAGGTAGTTTATGTCATGGAGCAAATATAGAGGAGTGTTGTAATTAGATTTCTCCAAGAAACAACGCGTGACAATTTGAGGGATGAGGGGTACAAAGAGTGGTTGGGATCTTGTTAGATCTCGCTTCCTTTTTGTTTTCCATCTACCGGTCAAAAGCAAAACTGCTTGTTTCGTTCTGAATCGATGTTACTACGTAGTTTAACTACCTCACGCTAGATGTAACATTACCTATTATGTAAACAAGTAATACTTTCCTAAATCAAAAGTAACATGATGCGAATGAAGCTGTGTGTGTGTGTGTGTGTGTATGACTATGTAATGTTAATTTCAGAACAAATTATAACGAACTAAATTTTATTGACAAACACTATTGTGTAGGAATGTACTACAGATGGCGCGTGCAGTGCTATTTACACGGAGCGCCGTGTACCGCAAACATGGAATCCTCACCTGGAATCCTGACCACCTACTGTGACGGAACATCCTCCATCCACGGAATAGCCTCATATAAATATGTAGGTAGATAGGTGAGGCTATACAACTATAGATTCCGTTTACACAGGCCTGTGAGCGTCTAATTTATTTATCTCAGGTAAACCAACAATCAAATTTTATACCAGTACTTATTTGATTTACCTAAAGCAAAATGTTGTGTTGTGTATAGATTCATAACGTTTATTTTTAACTAGTTATAAGAATGCAGATTATTAACTAATGCAGTTACCTGGTCGTTAACTCTATTTACTTTTATGAATGATATTAAGGGACTAAGTTATATTTTGGTCCCATTAGACTCAGATTATTGATATTGTTGCGGAGATTTTACTTATGTATAACAATGTTTTTTCAATTTTATCAATGTTTTCTGTTCTCTTATGTTTTTGTAAGTAACTACTAGACACTTTTATCAAAGACTCGGCTCTCGCTACAAAGACTCGGCTCTCGCTACAAAGACCCGGCTCTCGCTACAAAGTCTCGGCTCTCGCTACTAGCCCCGCACGATGATATTGCGATGGAACCTTGTCACAATAACAGCTTTGTGACGTCATCTGTCACACAAAAGGACAGCTAGCAAAAGAATTTTAAACGCATAATTAATAAACTGGGGTTAAGGGTTTATTTGTATTTTATAATTTTATTATACATACACTCTTTATACCAACTCACCCATATTCTGACAAATAAACTTTCATTATTAATAATTTCAAGGAAATAATTCTTGTAGACGTAAGAAAAATATACTTATTCGTATATCTTTCTTACATATATACTAATTTTTTCTAACTACATTTCTGTTAATTTGCGAGCGGGAATTGAACCAGAGTCCACTGTGTAGCAGTCATGTTTTAATTACTACCTACATCTATCAGCTTATAAATAAAACCAGGATAGTATGTAAATAAATGTTTATATTTTCTTCAATATATTTATTCAATTCCACTCATATAGTCTTCCGAATCAGAACTGCTTTCTATGTCTGTCGTTTCCGATTCACTGTCGTCTGCCGTATTTATGACAAATAACTTGTCAGTTATTCGATCTTTATTCCAATATTCCTCTTCAAGCCGTTTAACATGATTGACTTCCTTTCGCCAGTCATCTGGAGTTATTGACGCCAACGACTCCAACGTCAGAGCTTCAATGCGACTTTCCAACTGCTCCACATTCTTTTCTGACACCCTCATCTTTACCAGGTTCCAGATGTACTCAATGGGGTTGAGGTCGCAGTTGTAGGGTGGTAATCTAACGAACTCATGGCCATTGCCAGCTAATAAATTGTCAATTTTATAATTTTTCGGCGGTCTGTGCCGTTTAATTAATGAATACAGTCCAAGTTTTGTAGTGTCGTTGGGAAAGTCGATGTTGTGAGCTTGTAGCCACTCAACCATCAACTGTTTTTTATTGTTCATACTTGGTGGCCAATTCTCTTTCCTACTGTGATAAGGGGTGTTGTCCATCACAATTATGGAGTTGCGTGGTATGTTGGGTACTAATTTTTCTGTAAGCCACTTGGTGAAATTCTCAGCATTCATTTGATCATGGTAATCCACGGGGGATTACCATGATCAAATGAATGCTGGTGTCTGCTTTAAACATTAAAAGGGCATTGTCAACAAATCCGCTTTAACTTCCTGCGTGAACTATTATCCACCGGCGGCCGGGGCTGTCGTTCCGTCTCACTCCGACATCGGTTGCTGTTTGGCAACATTTTTTTACCGAGTAGTGTGCGTGTATCCACGTTTCGTCGAGATAAATAACGGGTCTTTTGTTAGTACCAAGCGAGTCATTCTCTTTCATATGTCGTATATATTTAGGCCTCCACGCTTGAATTTGGGGTCTTTCAATTAGAGCCAGTCTTTTTTGGTAGCATCGTTTAAATTGGTAGCCTAAATCACATTTAATTATTTTTCTTAATTTAGTTTCACTACCAGTATAATTAAGGTCTACTTTTGAAGCCGCCAATATTTTGCGCATTGTGGGTATTTTTCTCCTCACCGTATACATTGAATGTATAATGTTTCTTAAAGCTGATAAGGAAAACCCGTCGAAATATTTCTTCTTTTGTCTTTTTCCTTTAGTAGGAGTTCTCAATTTGCTGCCACTGGCTGTTTCTGACTCATGCTCTCGTCGCACTTTCGTCACAGTATTTTTTGCAACGACGTGGCACATGCCACACGCTCCGTGACTTTAGTAGAATTATGCAAAATATTTTTAATAACTATTAGCAGTTGCTTCGGTATTAAAATGTCCTCAGTAGCACTTTTTAAAGCACCGTCTATACTTTCAAAAAGTAACTTACAGTCCTTGTCCACTTTAATTATAATTTCACGAGCACGACTGTTAATTAATTTCTTACTCATTTTAACGAGTAACAGCTAACAAAACTAAACAACAAGAACAACAATAAAACAGGATAAATAAAACAAAAAGCTAACAAAAATATTCGATATGAGTAAGTGGGTAAGCGCGGACTGAACTTGCGAACGGTACCGGCGGGGCGAGTTCGACTACGTCACCAATCGCAATATCATCGTGCGGGGCTTATACACAGACTCGGCTCTCGCTACAAAGACTCGGCTCTCGCTACAAAGACCCGGCTCTCGCTACAAAGTCTCGGCTCTCGCTACACAGACTCGGCTCTCGCTACAAAGACCCGGCTCTCGCTACAAAGTCTCAGCTCTCGCTACACAGACTCGGCTCTCGCTACAAAGACTCGGCTCTCGCTACAAAGACCCGGCTCTCGCTACAAAGTCTCGGCTCTCGCTACACAGACTCGGCTCTCGCTACAAAGACCCGGCTCTCGCTACAAAGTCTCGGCTCTCGCTACACAGACTCGGCTCTCGCTACAAAGACTCGGCTCTCGCTACAAAGTCTCGGCTCTCGCTACACAGACTCGGCTCTCGCTACAAAGACTCGGCTCTCGCTACAAAGACTCGGCTCTCGCTACAAAAAACAACAATTACGAAGTTGTTGTATTTCTTGCTTTAACTTTTTCTTTCTAGGCGAATCATGAAGTATCAAAAATTCATTTAAATCACTTGTGGTAGGTTTTGGTGATGATATTGTGGGCTCTGGTAATTTTCTTTTAAGCTGTAAAGCAGTAACATAAAGAGTAAAACAAAAAATATTAAATTAATTCTCCCAAAATAATTGAAACTGGTAAATACAAAGAACATTGAAAGGAACCGATATAGGTATCTAGTTTTATACAAGATAATGTTCCCTTCTTTCATTTTCGAAGTTCATTTTTTGTCACCAAGAAGTCTTCATCATTAAAATGGCAAGAACAAATCTTTGTATATATTGTCGGAGTCCTCTTATCTGTTAATTTTAGTGATCCATTGCTGTTTAAGTATCTCTTCGAATGGACATCTAAAACATACATAATTTAATCAAAAACTTTTATGATAGTTCTCTCACGAAAAGAAAGTACTTTCAATATTGTAGATAGAATATTTAGTTTAAAAGAGGTTTATTTTCATTTCCTGAGTATTAAATATTTTATTAAAAGTACTTTCCATAGCCATGGAACACTCTATAAAATAATTGGATTCTAATTACGATCCTGCTTTTTTGTTAAATTCAAGGGATGACGATAGATGGCGGGCATATTTAAAAATGTTTATAAATAAACAAAAAATTATATTTTGGCGGCTAAAAAGTCTTTAGGGATGTTAGTAGAACAAATTTTAGTACGTATGATTATTAAAGTATATTAATACTGCTCTAATTACCTATTTATTTTAATTCCTATGACATAGAGTGTCGCTATCTATTGTCAGGTCGCCCACAAGATAAGAGATTTTTCTAGAAGTATTCTATTAAATTATGAATAAAATGACTTACACGTGAATGTGATTGCCTTTCGCAGCACCAGAACGTGTGCCCGACAAATTTTTACAAGATAAAACACATTTCATCCTTTTTTACATAATAATATGAAAATAACACGAGAAACCTCCGTTGTGCACAGAACGGACGACGACAGTGCACTGAATAAGGCCATGCTCACTATGATGACGTCAGGGCCTATTGAGAACCACAGTGCACTGAATAAGGCCATGCTCACTATGATGACGTCAGGGCCTATTGAGAACCACAGTGCACTGAATAAGGCCATGCTCACTATGATGACGTCAGGGCCTATTGAGAACCACAGTGCACTGAATAAGGCCATGCTCACTATGATGACGTCAGGGCCTATTGAGAACCACAGTGCACTGAATAAGGCCATGCTCACTATGATGACGTCAGGGCCTATTGAGAACCACAGTGCGCTGGTGCTTAGGCCGCCTACTCTCTATATTTGCTCCATGGTTTATGTATATGAAAAACAAAGTTGGCTCTTAAATACTTCCTTGGGTAACACCACAGGAGGTACTTTTTTTAATCTGCGCTGAAAAAACTGCGAATTCTGATGTACTGGGGATGATCTTCTAAATAACTTTTGAAGAGTTTATCGCCGTTAGAGCTGAGCGACTCTAATACCCACTGCCTCAAGCTTGCGCAACAGATTTGGGATTGATAATGTGTCAAGTGTTAACGAGCTCTAGATAGACCTACTGTATCTTGCCCTTGTTCAAGGTCTTGCTTGTACAGTCAAACTCAGTTACTGTTTTACGAAACACCTTGTGCTGCCACTGGTTGTCAGACTTTCGGCTTTCTGAATAATCCGTTATAATTACACATTTTTGACTCTCTTTGAAAGTTGGGCGATGTATACAAAAAAAAATGATCCTCCATATTGGTCCGTCTCAAATATCCACCCAGAATTTAATTACATCGTATCAAAATAGCATCCATCCCAAGTCGAGATGATATATCTCACTCTTTGAAGAAATATTTAAGTAAAAATTATCAGTCCGTCAATGTCATGTTTTTGGTTCGGTCTGACATGTAAAGAAGATGATGGTTAAATATTATTTTACGGTATTGAAATTACAACATCCATACTAATATTATAAATGTGAAAGTAACTCCGTCTGTCTGTCTGTTACGCTTTCCCGCTTAAACCTCTCAACCCATTTTGATGAAATTTGTCACAGACAACCTTTAGACCCTGAGAAAGAACATGGGCAACATCTTATCCAGGCAAAATTTGATATTCCCGAGGGAAATCTAAAAAGCGCGATATAACCGAACTCCACGCGGGCGAAGCCGCAGGCGGAAAGCTAGTATTGTATAATGATGAGTCTGAAAAATAAAGTCTGTTGTCTGATTCAAATAAAAGCAACCCTGTTTTTGGCTGGAAATTATCAAATGGCCTCTCCCGCTCTGGGCGGAGCGGAAGGGCGTGGCAGAATTTTACTGACTAAAACCCACCCATGTTCCTTCATTAGCCTGTGCGCCAGAGTCTCTTCTTTTTTAATCTACCCGCAACCCTGACGCAGGAGGCATCAGTCTTCGTAAACCCCGTCACAATGTACTGACATCTCTCGAGCAGTGGGCAGCTCGCCGCCCGCAAGTCCGCGCCTACGGCGTCCGGAAGTCCGCCCTGATCACTGTCTTCCCGACAGTGATCAGGGCGTCTCCTGCGGCGGCTTGAGGCATGACGGCGCTGGGATTTCCCATGCACTCTCACTCCAGACCATGGCCTGGACTAGGGTCGGACGCGAGAGATCGCCGCCATAGGTGCTCTACCCAAGCCGGGCAGACCTCCACCGTATGCTCCACTGTGTCCTAAGGGAGATCCAGGCAGTGGTGACATCCTGGCGTTTCCTTTCGCCTTATACGGAACAGGAACCACTCGAAATAGCCGTGTCCGGTGTGGACCTGCCTCAGGCGGAAGGTGAGGGCACCGTGGCGCCTCTCTAGCCACTCTTCAAAGAGGGGACTTACCGCCGCTATTGTGACGTGCCCAAACAAAAATAGCCCTTAGAGTGAAAAATATACGTAAGCGATCGTACCTGGTAGGAAAACTGTGGGAACTGTTCCTCCTGGATGCGTGCGAGGCTGGAGTCGTTCTCGGGCGGCGTGAGCTCCACAGACTCGCCCGTGAACTCTGAGTCGAAGTAACGCGTATCGGTCTCCGACTCCACCTGGGGTTTGAACGGCGGCGGGATCTTCTTGGCCACCAAGTCAGTCCAGTTGACAGAGGCGAAGAACGGGTGGTTCATGATCTCGTGGGCGTCGTCCGGGCCGGCGCCGAGCCGGTTGGCCGGCTCCTTGGTGAGCAGCCCTGCCAGCAGGCCGCGGCACGAAGCCGACAGCGTCCGCGGGAACCGCACCTGCGATCAGACTCTGTACTAGCGCACCTCACCGCACCCAGCGGAGCGCACCTCTCCACACCGCGGCGGCACTCACCTCCTCGCTAAGGATGAGCGAGAACAGCACGTCGTGGTCGCGGTTGTAGAACGGCAAGCGGCCGCACGCCATCTCGTACATGACCACGCCGGTGCCCCACCAGTCCACGGCCGGCCCGTAGTCAGTGTCCTCCAGCACCTCGGGCGCCAGGTACTCGGGTGTGCCGCAGAACGTCTTGGTGGTGCGGCCGTACGTGATGTTCACCTGCGAGAGGAGCGCGTCAGTATCAGAGGGGGGAGGAGGGGGATCTGCTCGTCCCCCTGGCTGCCTACCTTGCACAGGCCGAAGTCCGCGATCTTGATGTGGCCGTCCTTATCCAGCAGCAGGTTCTCGAGCTTGAGGTCGCGGTAGATGATGCCCTCGGCGTGCAGATAGCCGAGCGCGGACACGATCTCTGCGCCGTAGAAGCGCGTGCGCTCCTCGCTGAAGGAGCGCTCGCGCGAGAGGTGGAAGAACAGTTCGCCGCCGTTGGCGTACTCCATCACGAAGCACACGCGGTCCGACGTCTGGAACGAATAGCGCAGCGCCTGTCCAGCGCGCGGGACAACACTCAGTGCAACAGAACGACCCGCTAACACAATACTATGTACCAATCTATAAATCGGATATTTTTTGGCAGTTTAATAACATCTAGTGATGTAAAGATACAAAATCGCTCACAGACTGCGATCTGGACACATGCCGCTCAATAAGTTTAGATTTTTAATGAAACTGATTAATTCAGCAAACTGTGAGGTGTGCACAACGCCGGAGGATGTTTTTCACTTATTGGCGGAATGTGTTAGATTGCAGTCTGAAGAAGAAAAATTGTTTAAAGAGTGGGAAGGAAATAGACATGATGTTGGTAAAGGGTGTCCAGCGGGAATTTTTCTATTTAAAAATTAAATAAAAAATAAATGAGTATGTATAGAACTTTTATTTTGTTTTTAAAATGTAATAAGGGTCCGCGGATTTTATTTCTTAAAAATTATGTCTTCCAAATGACGTCCATTTCTCGTAATACACTCTTGCAAGCGAACCCTCACATTGGCAAGTACGCGCAAACAAAGTTCTGGGGGGATAGCAGCGATTTCACGTCGGATATTTTCTTGTAGGTCAGTTATGGTGCGGGGATTATTGCAGTACACTTTAGACTTAAGGTATCCCCACAAGAAAAAATCACACGGCGTCAAATCCGGCGATCGAGGTGGCCAGGGTATGTCTCCGTACTTGCTTATTAATTTTCCAGGGAAAATTTCCCTTAGCCTCAACATTGAGACCCTGGCAGTGTGTGGAGTTGCCCCATCTTGTTGAAAATGTGTTCTATTGTTGCGTCCGTGAAACACTTCTAATTGCGGTACCAAAAACTCGTCAATCATACGGCAGTATACCGAAGCAGTGACAGTTTCATTTTCATTAAAAAAATATGGACCGATTAATCCATGAGCAGAAATCGCGCACCATACTGTCGTTTTAAGGCAGTGCAAACGCTTTTGATGGCGTTCTCTTGGGTTGTTGTGGTCCCAGTAACGCATATTTTGTTTATTTACGTAGCCCCCGATATGAAAATGAGCTTCGTCGCTAAACAATATGTTTCCAAGTGTTCTGGGAGTACGAAAACGTTCCATCATCGTTCGGGCATACGTTTCTCTTAAAACATAATCGCTATCATTTAGTTTTTGGACGATTTGCATTTTACAAGGATGAAGCTTTAATTTTTTTTCAATATCACATGCACAGTTGACTTCTTCATGCCTGTAGAGGCCGCAATCTTTCTCACTGATTTTCTGGGATTTCTGATAATTTCTTGTTGCACCTGTGCGACACGTTCCGGCGTTGCTACTGAAGTTGACGGTCCTGTTGGCGGCCTATTAACCACTGTCCCTTCTTGTTGGAATCTTTGTACCCACGACCATATAAGCTGCGTGCTCGGACCATCGTTTAATCGCCGAATAACGAAGTGGGAACAAAAAGTACGACGCGCTCGAACCAACGATTCACCGTTCTTAAAATATTGTTCAACCGCAAATGCGCGGTGCGCTCCCGACCAACGACTCATGGTTACTAACAAATCCGCAGAGATGACGCAACCACCGCCGCCCCTCCCGCGCCTCTAGCTCCGATAGTAAATGAATAACGATAATTTAAAGTTGAAAACTTTCTACTGGACACCCTTTACTTTCCATCACCTACTTCAGAGGCCGCCTATAAAGTTTTTATATTTGTTAAATTAAGATTAAGTTAATTTTATTAGGTTAAGGTTTAGTTAAGTTTATGGGTTAGTTACTATGGGACTGGGATACACATTCGTGTAAAAGTCCCTAAACTAAATAAAGAGTAAAAAAAGAGACACAAAATATTGTATAACATTTAAAAAAAGAACAGTTTCTGATCAACTTCTAGAAGTGGGCTAATCGGAATGACCAACGATGGGTACCTTGACCGTACACAATCGGCTATGGTCTATTTGAAGGACTAACTGCGTAAACTAAACCTTATAAGATGTGTCGCGTTAGGTCGACGGTGTCGTACCGTGAGGAAGGGATGCTTGGTCTTCTTGAGCACGCGGTTCTCGGTGATAGTGTGCGCCACCTCGTCCTTTTGGATGATGAGGTTCTTCTTGAGGATCTTCATGGCATACAGCTTGCCCGTGCCCTTCTCTCGCGAGAGCACCACTTTGCCGAACGTGCCCTTGCCCAGCACCTTCACGAACTCGAACTTCTCCAACGTCTGCGCAACACCGAACACGGTACATTCATTACATGTTACAAATACTATCGTGATATACAAACATTTTTGTTCCTATTGCTTTTAAATGTAACTTAATTGACGTCAGGAGCGCTAGGACAATAAATACATAGACTAGTAATCAACTAGTGTAGTCTAGACCTCAAGTGAATGAATTTGGCGCCGATTCGTTTGTTCACAAAGTAAATTTAAGTAATCAACTAGTGTAGTCTAGACCTCAAGTGAATGAATTTGGCGCCGATTCGTTTGTTCACAAAGTAAATTTAAGTAATCAACTAGTGTAGTCTAGACCTCAAGTGAATGAATTTGGCGCCGATTCGTTTGTTCACAAAGTAAATTTAAGTAATCAACTAGTGTAGTCTAGACCTCAAGTGAATGAATTTGGCGCCGATTCGTTTGTTCACAAAGTAAATTTAAGTAATCAACTAGTGTAGTCTAGACCTCAAGTGAATGAATTTGGCGCCGATTCGTTTGTTCACCGTTATACCCGCTATTTTCTATTCCATCTACATTTAGAAGCGTAATTTCACAACCCAAACGCGAAGCATGATTGACTCTGTTTGTCACAGTCCGGGTTCGCATTAGACATCCGCGGCGAGCACCAGGTTCGAATCCCACATACGTTTACTTTACCTTGCCATTTTCGAAAATGTATATTTTGTGCATATTTTATTTTTTTATTATTACTTTTGTTTTTTTTTTATTTTTATAATGGGCTTTGTCCGTTCTGCTTAAATTTTTTGTGTTATCCTTTCTTCATGAAACTGTTAGTTTACATCATTCTAAGCACTAGTACAAACCCGACTTCGATAAGAGTTGCAGTTTTGAAGAAAAAATCTTTTATATTTTTAAATATCCGAAAATGTAATTTTTTTTAATAGTTACTCTAAACAGCTGTTTATAAATAGTAATTTCTAGAAATTTGTAGAAGGAAAATTATAACGAATTGATTTTAAATATTAGTTTGCATTATAATTGTTACAAAAAGAAGATATTAAAAAAGACGGAACAATTACTACAAAAAATACAGAAAATCGGCTAAATTAATAATAATTAAAAAAAAAAAAAAACTATTGCAAATAAGAAATCCAACAAAAAGCATACAACGTAAAATTGGGGTTTGAAACCGAACACATACAGGTGAAGAAAAATTTGCCGCGAGAAAATAAAAGAATAATTACAGACAAAAATCAAATAAAATATCGGCAAAAATACAACAGTAAATTAAAAAGCATTTATTTCAATTAAAACCTACAAAAAGCATATAATGTAAACCTGAGGTTTGAACCCGGGCAAAAACGAAATATGATTATTCATCAACAAACAGACACGTAAATATAATTATTTTCTGTGCGGGGTAAAACAAAAACTGACATAGGTCCGTCAAGCAGCGCGCCTCAGCGGTCACTGTCGCTAAGCATAGTACTGAAAGAGAAGGCAATGGACGCTGCGATGGAGCGACGTTTCGTTCACGTTATTTATCATTAAATACATTATTTATTTTAGAATATCTTAGTTAAATAGATAAACAAAAACAATGGTTTCATTTACTATTATATTTTACATCGGTCTTCTAAATTTTATCAAGATTTGATGATTAATAATACAGTTACAACGGTTATAAATTCAATTTTAGTGGTTACTTTAGGATTTTTTTCTATCGAGAAAATTAATTCAAAACGTGTTTTGAAAACAGTGGTTTCCTATTATATATAATCAAGATTAACATATAAATTTTTGGCTGCTCTGAAATGTATACATTTGGCTAAAAAACTGTTTTTTAAACCTATTTTTACTGAGCACAGCGCCTTAATTTTGTCCTCCAATATTGAGGAATAGTCCGTCCAATCAGGGTTAGACAGATTATACCTCAAGAGTGGAGGGCTCGATTTTACTAAATATGTTTTATCAGCCAAAGATATTAAAATTGGGTAGTGGTCGCATCCAGTGACACGGCGCTGCGATATCCAGTGAACAAAATGTAAGGTCAACACAACTCTTATGTTGACCGGGAAGAGACCTACGAGTTGGGCAATCATTGTTTAATATACATAAGTTAAGGTCATCTAAGATTTCCACTAAACCTTCCCCAAAAGAGTCGTAACGCTCAGAACCCCCCTGAAGTGATGGCAGTTGAAGTCCCCCATAACAAGTACAGGGCCTTCTATGTATTCCAGGGTACGCTTCAGGACTGGGAGTAAACTTTGGTGAGGATGAGCAATATAGACTGATAGGAGGGTTATACCCTCCACCCTGCCGGCCACAATGCTATCATCTCCTACAAAAGGCATTGATACAGCCCCAAGTGGCACACGATTGTTCAGGCCGCTGCCTCGAATCTTGCGGGCAGCGTTGCGGCGGCGGCGGCGGCGGCGGCGGCGGCGCGGGAGCCGAGTGGGCATCGAAGACCCGTTCACGAAACTAGCAGGTAGATCGCGCGTCACTATAGCCGCGTAGTGTTGTGTTCACGATTGTGTCGACGAGATATTTATTTTTTTTCGCGAAAGAAATGTCTGAACAATGGCGGCTACATCTTTTTGATTCAAATTTATTCCTAACGCTCGATCACCGCTCGCTGCCCGCAAGATTCGAGCGCGAGAAGTACACCGCTCGCTACCCGCCACCTGCACCGCCCCGCTCCCGCGCTTCTGTTTTCGAGAACCGGTCCGTTTGATTTTACGCATAAGATCCTGCCGCTCACTCGCCGCCACCGCCGCCGCCCCGCTGCCCGCAAGATTGGAGGCAGCGGCCTCATGCAGAGCGCCAACCCGCCATAGCCATCAGATCGGTCGCATCTGAGAATATTGAAGGAAGGTAAACGGAAACTAAGACTCGGAACAAGCCAAGTCTCAGCGAGATAACAAGATAAGGGTTTGAATTTGTTTAAAAGGAATGTGAGCTCGTGCTTCTTATGCAGCACGCTCCTTACATTCCATTGACACTAGTTGAGGCATTGTTGTAAGATTGGAGAAAGTTGATAAGTGATGAGGCAACGTTGGACGGTAATTGAGTTTTATTAGAAGAAGACATTAAAGTTAAAAGAAGTTTACTGAGAAGTTCAATTATTGAGGACAAGTTTTCAGGAGATTGTGTGAATTGCGTATTGAGAACACAGCCATTAGGCTGAGAAGATAAAGGAGTGCTAGTAAGCTGCTGATGTACAGATTTATTATAGGAGGGGGAAAGAGAAGCTTGGGTCTTTGGCTTAAGAAACACAGTTTTGCGGTATGACTGGGTTTGTGACTTCGTAATGTCAGCATAGCTACGAGTAGCATTAGGGACTGTTTTACTTGCTTCAGTGTACGAAATCACTTTCTCAGCCATAATGGTTTTAATAGTCCTCTGCCTGCTGTACTCCGGACAGGGCTTGCTATTAGCAAAGTGACTCTCAGAGCACAACACTCAGAAGGCTTCACTCTCAGCAATGCTGCAACCAACACCAGGGTGATCATTGCCGCACTTGCTGCAGCGGGGTTTGGAGCGACACAGGGATTCTACATGGTCAAATCGGCAACACTTACGGCATTGGATAGTAGGGCATATATATTGCTCAACGGTAAGGGATGTGTAGAAACAGAAAATGCGGTTAGGTAGAACTTGGCCATCAAATGTGATGACGCAAGTTTCTGTGGGCCTGTATTCTATTGCACCGTCTTTATTAACCCTTCGATTTATCCTCCTAACTTTAATTATAGGTCCACAGCCAGCTGGTACTTTTAAATATGCCAGGACTTCATCCTCCGAGAAGTCTGTAGGGATACCACTGACAACGCCCATGCGAGTTATGTTAAAAGAGGGGATAGTTGCTTCGTAGTGATTTGAGCCCAAAACATTATTAGACAAGAAGGCGTTGGCGTCCTGAGGCGATTTAAATTCCACGGATACGCGGTTTCGGCCAACACGCTTGACGGCAATAATATTACTTAAGTTTAAATTTGCTAAAAAGCGACCAAATGTTACCGGATGTAAAGTAGATCCAGAGTTAGTTTGCGTTTCCAGGCGGGAAACATGGACAATGAAAGGTCCTTCATCAGTGACCGAGTATCTAGCTCGGCCTATATGGGATCTAGGTTGTTTATTAGGAACATCCTCATCATTTCCGGGACGTTTTCGGATGTTAGTCTGAGAAGTACAGGTTAGGGACTGGCTTAATGGGTTGGAGGTGGGATTTAGTTTAGAAGGGGAGAAGCCGGATAGGGGGGTTGTAGATATACCATCCGGTGGGTCCGGAGGTTTGGTTTTATCCATATTCTTGGATATACGTGTTAGAGGTTATGATAAAAAAATAAAATAAAAATGGGATAAATTAACTAAAAATAGATACACAACAAACCTGACACCTAGTAACAACACAAAAACACAAACACAAGTCACAACAAACAATAAAACCGTAAATACAACCAAAATTCTAGCGCACGTGTAGTCAGAAACACACCAGCGGCGAGAATCAATAAATAATGTATTTAATGATAAATAACGTGAACGAAACGTCGCTCCATCGAGGCGTCCATTGCCTTCTCTTTCACTTCTTCCATGCTTAGCGACAGTGACCGCTGAGGCGCGCTGCTTGACGGACCTATGTCAGTTTTTGCTTTACCCCGCACAGAAAATAATTATATTTACGTGTCTGTTTATTAATGAAAACAATCATATTTCGTTTTTGCCCGGGTTCAAACCTGGTATTACATTTGTGCTTTTTTTTTATTTGAAATAAACGTTTTTTTAATTTATTGTTGCACTTTTGCCGATTATTTGTTTTTTTTTTTTAGTTTTTATTTTCTCGCGGTAGATTTTTTCTGCACCTGTATGTTAGGTTCGGGTTCAAACCCCAGGTTTACATTATACATATACTTTTTGTAGGTTTTAATTGAAATAAATGCTTTTACTGTTGTATTTTTGCCGATATTTTGTTTAATTTTTTTCTGTAATTATTCTTTCTTTTAATTTTCTGGTGGCAGGTTTTTTCTGCGCCTGTATGTTATATTTACTGTTGTATTTTTTCCGATATTTTGTTTGATTTTTTTCTGTAATTATTCTTTCTTTTTATTTTATCGCGGCAGAATTTGTCAGCACCTGTATGTTATGTTCGGGTTCAAACCCTAGGTTTACATTATATGCTTTTTGTAGGTTGTAATTAAAATAAATGCTTTTTAATTTACTGTTGTATTTTTGCCGATATTTTATTTTTTTCTGGACTTATTCTTTCTTTTTATTTTATCGCGGCAGAATTTTTCTGCACCTGCATGTTATGTTCGGGTTCAAACTCTAGGTTTACATTATATGCTTTTTGTAGGTTGTAATTGAAATAAATGCTTTTTAATTTACTGTTGTATTTTTGCCGATATTTTGTTTGATTTTTTTCTGTAATTATTCTTTCTTTTTATTTTCTCGCGACCGATTTTTTCAGCACCTGTATGTTATGTTCGGGTTTAAACCCCAGGTTAACATTATATGCTTTTTGTAGGTTTTAATTGAAATAAATGCTTTTTAATTTACTGTTGTATTTTTGCCAAAATTTTGTTTGATTTTTTTTCTGTAATTATTCTTTCTTTTTATTTTCTCGCGGCAGATTTTTTCTGCGCCTGTATGTTATGTTCGAGTTCAAACCCCAGGTTTACATTAGATGCTTTTTGTAGGTTTTAATTGAAATAAATGCTTTTAATTTACTGTTGTATTTTTGCCGATATTTTGTTTGATTTTTTTCTGTAATTATTCTTTCTTTTTATTTTCTAGCGACCGATTTTTTCAGCACCTGTATGTTATGTTCAGGTTTAAACCCCAGGTTAACATTATATGCTTTTTGTAGGTTTTAATTGAAATAAATGCTTTTTAATTTACTGTTGTATTTTTGCCGAAATTTTGTTTGATTTTTTTTCTGTAATTATTCTTTCTTTTTATTTTCTCGCGGCAGATTTTTTCTGCGCCTGTATGTTATGTTCGAGTTCAAACCCCAGGTTTACATTAGATGCTTTTTGTAGGTTTTAATTGAAATAAATGCTTTTTAATTTACTGTTGTATTTTTGCCGATATTTTGTTTGATTTTTTTCTGTAATTATTCTTTCTTTTTATTTTCTAGCGACCGATTTTTTCAGCACCTGTATGTTATGTTCGGGTTTAAACCCCAGGTTAACATTATATGCTTTTTGTAGGTTTTAATTGAAATAAATGCTTTTTAATTTACTGTTGTATTTTTGCCGAAATTTTGTTTGGTTTTTTTCTGTAATTATTCTTTCTTTTTATTTTCTCGCGGCAGATTTTTTCTGCGCCTGTATGTTATGTTCGAGTTCAAACCCCAGGTTTACATTAGATGCTTTTTGTAGGTTTTAATTGAAATAAATGCTTTTTAATTTACTATTGTATTTTTACCGATGTTTTGTTTCATTTTTTTATGTAATTATTCTTTCTTTTTATTTTCTCGCGGCAGATTTTTCTTTACCTGTATGTGTTCGGGTTCAAACCCCAGCTTTACGTTGTATGCTTTTTGTTGGATTTCTTATTTAAAATAGTTTTTTTTTTAAATTATTATTAATTTAGCCGATTTTCTGTATTTTTTGTAGTAATTGTTCCATCTTTTTTAATATTTCATTTTTGTAACAATTATAATGCAAACAAACTAATATTTAAAATCAATTCGTTATAATTTTCCTTCTACAAATTTCTGGAAATTACTATTTATAAACAGCTGTTTAGAGTAACTTTTAAATAAAATTACATTTTCGCATATTTAAAAAAATTAAAAGATTTTTTCTTCAAAACTACAACTCTTATCGAAGTCGGGTTTGTACTAGTGCTTAGAATGATGTAAACTAACAGTTTCATGAAAAAAGGACATAACACAAAAAAATTAAGCAAAACGGACAAATCCTAATATAAAAATAAAAAGAAAACAAAAGTAATAATAAAAAATGAAAATATGCAAAAATATACATTTTCGAAAATCGCAAGGTAAAGCGATCATACTAAACGTATGTGGGATTCGAACCTGGTCGTGATCGCCGCGGATGTCTAATGCGAACCCGGACTGTGACGAACAGAGTCAATCATGCTTCGCGTTTGGGTTGTGAAATTACGCTCCTAAATGTAGACGGAATAGAGAATAGCTGGTACAGATTTAATAGAACGCGCGTATTTCTCGATGCACGACGCATCGATGTACTCGCGCGGAGCGCCCCGCAATGGGCTAGACGTCTCCCACTTCGTCTGCCTCAAATACCTAAAAGTTGTCTGTTCACCGCGTCTTAATAGTGTCTTTGTTAATGATGCTTGCTTTGGTGTTCGTTTTTTAACCGATTTCAAAAGCAGGAGGTTGATCAATTATATATTTTTTATGTTAATTATATATATATTTTTTTTGTTTGTTCGGGGATAACTTCGCCTAAAATTTGGTATTTCGATGAATTTCGGGTATTTTGACATGGATCTCGTGATAAAGGTTTTCGGGGATGCAGATCACGAAAATGATGTCATTTTTAAATCCAAGATGGCCGATATCAAAGGACAATGCCGATTTTTGTATGGAAACCTGTACCAATTGCTTTTAGATTAAATAACCATATTTAGCTAGCTTATTGTTTAATATTACCATTGGCATTAAGCGTTTTTGTTTTCGAATCCGCAGTACTGAGATTTTTATTCAAAATTATATTTTTTAAAAACCCGCTTAAAATATTGCAAAGATACCATTCGCTATAAATATAAGGAAAATTTGACCCAGAGGAACAAAGTTCAACTCAACACAAAAAGGACAAAAGCAACCAGCAACAAATCAAAATAACAAACACGAACGATTCATAAGCGACGATAGTGCGTTTCATCAAAAATAGTTCCTTTCCTTTGCCGCCATGTTGACATTCATGTCTTTCAATATCGTAAACAAGGTAGACGCACTCTGCGTCTCTCTCACTCTCACACTAATTTGCATCAGTGCCAACATGACGGCAACGAGGTGTTGTGAGTGGGTTGACATTTGATAGTTGCTTAGGTGTTGCTATCTCGATTCAAAATGTCTAAAATCGGTATCGCCTTAAAAGTAATCGATTAATAAATAAATTGATTATTCAGTCTGAAATTAAGTTTAGTAGCCAAATCGATGTACGGTCAGCAGCACATCACGATATACAGTTGCACTACGAAAACGGCTTTTATTTCGAGCAAGATAAGCGCGCTCTCAAGGTCGACATGTATAACTTGATGTGCAGCTGTGTGTACCTATTGCTGCTGCAGAGTTTCTTCCGCCACTTCTTCACAGGGAAAGCACTAGGAAGTGTGATGGGTCAGCGTTTTGGGGAAATGTTATGTAATATTGACGTTCAAAAAGTGCTGATTCTCAGCCTAGTTTGAATAAATGACTTTTGATTTATTTCTATTCAAAAATCACAAAAATCGGATGTTTTATTCACTATCTGTGCCTTCTAACGAATGTAAAATCATTTCAATCGTTTAAGCAATCGTTCTGTGATCGATTTCTCTTAACGATTTTTTGTAGCTTGGAATCGATTTTTTTTTTGTGCTGGCAATGGGCATCAATGAAATTCTTGACTACCGGAAACGTTTTATTAGAAAGAATTTTTTTAGAACATTTCGTAAACGCGGATTTAATAATGATTCATATTTTGGTAATGTAAGTCAAAAAGTGTTTAAGTATCGATCTTGAAGTACAGCGACGTGCTTCAATGTACTACTCCACGAGGGGGGAGGCCATGGACACTAACTTTGTTACACAACGCGACCTCAATAGAATTTCTAGATTAATTAAACCCCAGACTGACGTCTGGGAGGACCTCTTATCCGAATGGCAAAGTAGGTGGGATAATTCTATCTGTTCTTTCCATCCGTTGGCGATCGGCTGGCTAAGACATGGCTGGAGGTTGACCACTGCGTTGCCCAATTTCTCACAGGTCATGGCAACTTTAAAAGTAAACTGTATTCTTTTAAACTTGTTCCTTGGCCTTTGTGTCAGTGTTCTACATCGAACTGTGAATTTGAACAGTCCGCACATCACATCTTGTGGGAGTGTATTCTTTGGCAGAATGAACGCAATATTATGTTGGATAGTGTACAAGTTACATCCGGAGTTGTTATATTATACGGACCTTGTAGAAACTAGAACTAATTTCCGTGCGTTCAGGTGCTTTTGCCATACCTATTATTGGAATCAATTGTAACAGCACATACCTACTTAGGACCCATTAACTTAATCAAATTTTATTCCGTGGTGCTTGTCAATCTGGGCTTCTCCCAGTTGCAATAATATCCCTTTGCGCCGATTGGCCTAGTTCTGTTCTGTCTCCTGCTTGTTATGGAGGGAAGTGGAAAAAATATATTTTTTCTTACTCCTCCGCTATTCTTTTCTGATTAATTTCGTTGCGGGACCCAAGACAGTTGAATCGTTTCTTCGGGACCCGTCGAGTTTCATTGCTCGGCGTTTTTCTGGCGATCTCCACTGTTGATTCTGGCTTTCAGGAGTTGCAGTGGGTTGGGAACAGTGTGGCGGGTTTTGTACCAATAAAAAAAAAGTGTAAGTATTTAAGGGAAATATATTTTTTTATAAGCGTTTGGTACAGGTTTCGGCATTCTCCTTTCATGATATTTTGACTTGGGTGTCGTGACAGTGGTTTTCGGGGGTGCTGATCACAAAAATGACTTCATTTTTGAAATCCAAGATGGCCGACATCAAATTTCACGATATTTTGACTTGGGTGTCGTACCAGAGATTTTCTGGGGGGCTGATCACGCAAATGACGTAATTTTTGAAATCCAAGATGGCCAATACCAAATTTATCCTACTATCTAGGTACATACTTCACAACTCGGTGTACGACACGTTTGCGATTTGCCCCGCTGCCACGCGCAGGATTGCGTTTTTTATCTGCATTATCATGCAGATCTGCAGCCCCACGCGTGGCCGCAGATTCAGTGTATTGTGTACTATGCGTTTTTCCATACAAAATTTGGTACTTGCGAACATAAAAAAATATTAATAATATTAATTGCATAAGTTGATAAAAATGCTATGCCGCGGCAGTCCCCGAGTGCCACACGTCTTTTTTAGAATTAGAATTTATTTGTAAGAATATTGTTGTTACAAGTTGTTTTAAACAATTTACGTCCAAAATATTCTGCTGTCTTTCAGCGTACAAACATTTTCAAGCAGTAAAATTAAATTGATTAAAAATTGAATAATTAATGAATTATACATGTATTAAAAAGTAAAATAAATGAAGAAAAACATAATTATACAAACTAATATTGCCCAAATACCCATGTGGTGGCCGGTGCGGTGGGGTAACTAATGCCGGTGTTCCTCAGGGGCCTGTTCTCTCTGCAACTCTGTTCCTGCTGCATATTAACGATCTGCTGATGCCCGGTATCTATGGGTATGCAGATGACAGCACAGTTGTGGAGAGATATCTGCCGGATGCTCGGGCTAGTAGGGAATCAATTCGGTCCGAAAGAGAGGCTATGGTAGAGCGAGCGAGTGCTGCACTTCAACCTCGCACTGCAATATTGTCGCATTCAATGCCGCCAAAACACAGGCGTGTCTTTTCACCGCCAAAAGGAGCCCGTTCACCTTGCCTCCTACTTTTCGAAATGTGTCCTTGGAGTGTTCCGACCGCCTTCAGCTTTTGGGAGTTGAGATTTCCTCGAACCTTAACTTTGGGCGGTTCATTGAGTCCAAGGCCAAGGTGTCTGCCAGGAAACTTGGCGTTATCGCAAACTTCCGGCAGTACTTCACACCTGGGCAGCTTCTAATGTTATACAAAGCACAGGTCCGTTCGTGTGTGAAGTACTGCAGCCACATTTGGGCTGGTGCTGCCAAGTGTCACCTGGCCACTTTGGCTTCAGTGGAGAGACGTGCAAAGGGGCTGATTGGTGACCCTGATCTAAATCGAGTTGGTCTCCAAAGCCTAGAGCACAGGCGTAGAGTAGCCAGCCTTTCGGTGTTCTATAGGATGCATTTCGGGGAGTGTGCGAGGGACTTCCATGATTTAATTCCCCATCTCCGTTCCACCAGCGGACGACCCGTCGTACGGCTGGTTTCCACCCTTACGTTGTTAACACCACTACGATCCGGACGAAGCGCTTCGCCTCCTCCTTTATACCGCGTACATCGAGGGACTGGAACAATTTGCCAGCGGCGGTGTTTCCGTCGGACTACAATTTGAGTGTCTTCAAGGCTAGAGTGAATAGGCTCTTAATAAACTAGTGCGCTTTAATCAACGATTGCGTCACTGCTTACCATCAGGCAGGATTGCGGTCAAGCGCTGGTTTATATTATGTAAAAAAAAAAAACATATACATTATTACTGTCACTATTCCGCCAAGCAAACATTTTACATGTAAAGGAGGATGGCGAACTTTGACCAGGCTATGATATGGCATAGACTAGGTTAATATAGGACTTAAATGGTTCGCCTTATCATCGTTAGCAATTCCACGTTGCAAATATATATTAAAAAAGCAGAGGAGCTTAGAATTTTTACATAATTTGTAATTTTTGATTGGCTCCATGGCTCTGCCTTTGCTTTTACCACGAATCGGAAAAAAAAAATGTTTTGTGGTTCGTCATCATCATTATGATTTCAGCTGAAAGACGTCCACCGCTGGACATAGGCCTCCCCCAAGGTTCTCCACGACGACCGGTCCTGCGCCTCGCGCATCCAGCGGTTGAGGGATGATAAATATCCGTACAATTTTTGAGGTTATGATAACGTAACAATGTATAATAATTATGGTTTATAGTTATACCTACAAGGCTACAAATTGTAGCCTACAATCATAACTAAACTGCAAAGGTGAACGAGGTAGCCTATGTTATCTATTTGATTCTTATGTATACATGTTCACTCAGTGAGTATAAATGAGGATATTTTTTCACAAATAGGCAAACCTCAAAAATATATAGACAGGGGAGTGGAAGAATTTTTAATTCTTTAAATAATGGTCTGCAATGGTCTAAGTATTCTGCTCCACTCATGGCTCAGATACACTTTTTTTGTACTTTGAACGCTCTGTCCACGTCCACCGAATTTCCCCATATAACAAGGCCGTAACGCAATACTGATGAAACGTACCCATGATAAGCACTTAGGACTGTCTTTTTACTGGATACTAATCTCAACTTGCGGAGAGCATATACAAACTCATCAAGCCTATGCATACTCTTTCTACATGATCCTTCCAATTCAGTTTGTTGTCAATTATTATATACAAAACTAAAGCTGATGGTTCCGGTTGCAAAATTGTATTACCATATTGAATTATTGTTAGTGTAGCTAACAACTTGCATGTTTGAAATTGTACCACTTTGGTTTTATTTATATTAACATGAAGATTATTGTCGCTTAACCAGTTAATTACATTAATTAATTCAGTCTTAGTACAATCTTCTATGTCAGTTTTGTTGGAACATTTTATCACTAAAGTGGTATCGTCCGCAAATTGTATACATTCACATTTTAAACATTTTATAAGGTCATTTATATATAATACAAATAATAGCGGACCCAGTATGCTTCCCTGTGGAACGCCTTTTTTGTTAGAAATAAGATATATTATCTTCAAGGCAGTCTCATGATAAAATCATAGGGGCGCCTAGTGCATTTCTAAGTTTTTTCCTTAAGTGTTTTAAAGCACTACAATTTAGTAAAGGTTCGGAGCTGATGATGGAGCTGGAAGACAGCAGAGGGAATTCCTTAACAATTTACATCAGATGCCTCGTGTTTGTGCTTGTTAAATTTGTATTGAACTTTACGCCTAAATAAGTTGTGACTGTCATTAAAGCTCTGATGATGAAGACAAAGGCCAATTAAGGGAACTCGTCAAAGGTTTATAGTAGTTACCTTGTGTTTGGACTTAATTCATTTATATTGAGAAAAACTTTGCACCCATATGGGTTAACATTAAGGTCTGCAGTAGATTTGATGATGGAGCCGAGAGACATTCGAGGGCACTCTCCAACGATTCACAGCAGCTACCTTGTGCAATGTCTGGATTAATTTGTATTGATAAGAGCTTTACACCTAGAGGGATTGTAATGATCATTAGGAGTCTGACGATGAAGACGAAGGACAGTTGAGGGAACTCCTCAAAAGTTTATAGTAGCTACTTTGTGGTTGGACTTAATTCATTTATACTGATAAGAACTTTGCACCCATATGGGTAAAAATGAAGCTCTGAAGTAGATCTGTTGATGAAGACCATGCATAGGACAAACACTACCTACTCGTCATGCTTATGCAACAATCATTAAAATCAATAGACTGAATGTAACTTGTGTTATTTCATTGCGTTATTTCTAGCAATGCTCATACTTGCATTGTGGTCTCATAGAAATCGGTTCAGTAGTTTGGTTTTTAAACCAAAGTTACGGGTAAAAATTAAAACAACGAAATTACGTCCTTTGCTTGCAGGCCTTTTTCCAAATATGTTGGCGTCAGCGTCCAGTCTGACCGGATATTAATTTAGTCCAATGTTTATTATTTTCCTGCGAAAGGAAGCTTTGTGTAAATAATATTATAGTATGTGTATTTGTTATTTATTTTGATATTAGATAGATTTTTTGGATGAGTTAGATATTTTTTCTGCGAAAGGAGGCTATTGTTAGGACGAAGTAAGATATAACTTTATCAGAATTTTTAGAACTGATATACAATTAATGTATTTGTTTTTTTTTTTTTTATAATGATGAACTAGTGCCTACAATCCCGCCTGATGGTAAACAGTGATGCAATCGTTGATGGTAAAGCGCACTAGGTTATTAAGCCTATTCACTTAAAAATCTTAGTGAGTAGGAAGGAAGACGGCAGTTGAGCGAGGTGATGCAATGTTAACCCCAATAACACGACCAAAGCTGCTGCCCCTGAGGGAGATTAATCTGGAGACCCTCCACGATCAAACTACCGACACAATAACATTTGACGAATCGTACCCGGCTCACATCGCAATAAAACTGCTCAGACCCGACCTCCGTACGGCTTCACCAGACATCATGCCGGAACATGACGAATCGCTTGCCGGCAAGACTTTTTCTCGTGGGTGGTAACTTCTGCCGGCAGCCGATATTATGGCCTATCACCGAGTGTTTTATTAAAAGAGAGTAATAATATAATCTCTCAGTCTTGCCTGCGCCCAAAAACACATCAAATCTTTTTTTTTTTTTTTTTGTAGATATCATTTCTGCAGTAATTTCTTTGACCCTGATTACATTTAACCTTAAAATAATAAATAATCATAAATTAAACTTCATTACATTACTAGCTTTCCGCCAACGGAATGCGGTTATATCGCGTTTTTTAAATTTCCCTTGGGAATATAATTTATTTATTTTTTTCAATATAAGATAGTCTATGTCCTTTCTCAGGGTCTAAAGATTGTTTTATGAGTGGTTTAAACGGGAAAGCGTAACAGATAGACAGACAGACAGAGTCACTTTCGCATTTATATTGTTACGAATGCACCATATGTCGATAACCTAAGGTGACCTATCGAATGGTACAGGTCTCAACAATTTTGTCAGCAAAGTGTCGACATCGAAATTTCCAGAAACTCGTCTCCGGTGAATTACCGTAGGTACCTACTAAATGTACTCGAAGTTATGCGCTATTATTATTACGTCTAGACGAATCTGGAATGTTCGATCAGCTGACCTATATATAGCGCCGTGACGCCAGCGCAGTTAGTCTGCATTCGACTAGCGATACGAAAACAAGCGACAGATAAGAAGCGGTAATTGAGAATACCTACTGCGACAACTGTAACGAGAACTTTGAGTACTACGTGAAGTAACATCTGTAGTGTTATTGTGTGTTTACGACACGGACTTCGTGGACGTAAGGGAAGACTTTGGTGCGACATCAGCTACGTTCTACTTGTCATTGCCTACGATCGACTGTACCTTCGTTGAAAATAAACTTCGCAACCCTTAACCGGTATTTTAATACCCCTAGCCCGTAACAATAATATTAGTATGGATTTTTCGGTCTCTTTGACCATTTGACTTAGCTAACGTTCAATCTACAAATCTAACTTCCAACCCTGAAGTTACAGTCATAACATATTTAGTTGTAAAGGTCTCTTCTTCTGCCTGGCCTTAATCCCATTTATTTGGGGTCGGCCCTTCTGGTCAATCTTCGCCAAGACGGTCTGTCCTGGGTCGTCTGAGATGTTAATTGCGTCCTTTTTAGGTCTCTTGTCAATAACGGACATCCATGTAAGGCGGGGTCTTCAGCGTCTTCTGGGTTGGGTACCAATATCAAGAACTTTTAGGTTTTTATATTATCACCCGATATACACACGAGTATCAAGTTTGCACCCGAAGGGTGCCTACAATTTTCGAGAATTGCCCTTAATTTCTCAGAATTTATTGACTTGACGCGCCTGTATCGCCTCTCATTTGGGACTGGTATAGTGCCCAAGTCCTGGAAGCTTGCCAACGTGCAGCCCTTGCCCAAAAAGGGTAGTCGTGCCGATCCTACCAACTATCGGCCGATTTCGGTAACCTCCATACTCTGCAAGATTATGGAGCGTGTATTGAATTCGCGCCTCTTGGCTTACCTGGAAGGTAACGATCTCCTCAGTGACCGACAGTACGGTTTTCGGCGCAATCGGTCAACTGGGGACCTACGAGTGTATGCCACTCACTTGTGGGGCGAGGCCCTCGAGAGAAATGGGGAAGCGATTGCCGTCTCCCTTGATGTCTCGAAGGCCTTCGACCGGGTATGGCACGCTGGCCTTTTGAGTAAACTTCCAGCGTACGGCGTTTCCGCTGGCCTGACTGGCTGGGTTAAAGACTTCCTGACTGAACGGTCCCTCCGAGTTGTTGTCGACGGATGCTCATCGGAGCCCATGTCGACCAATGCCGGTGTTCCTCAGCGGTCTGTTCTCTCTGCAACTCTGTTCCTGCTGCATATTAATGATCTGCTGATGCCTGGTATCTATGGGTATGCAGATGACAGCACAGTTGTGGAGAGATATCTGCCGGAAGCTCGGGCTAGTAAGGAGGCAATCTGGTCCGAAAGAGAGGCTATGGTCGAGCGTACGAGTGCTGCACTACAGGCAGTCTCCGAATGGGGCAAAGCCAATCTTGTAGCATTCAATGCCGCCAAAACACAGGCGTGTCTTTTCACCGCCAAAAGAAGCCCGTTCACCTTGGCTCCTACTTTTCAGAATGTATCCTTGGAGTGCACCAACCGCCTTCAGCTTTTGGGAGTAGAGATTTCCTCGAACCTTAACTTTGGGCGGTTCATTGAGTCCAAGGCCAGGGTGGCTGCTAGAAAACTTGGCGTTATCGCAAAGGTCCGGCGGTACTTCACACCAGGGCAGCTTCTAATGTTGTACAAAGCACAGGTCCGCTCGTGTGTGGAGTACTGCAGCCACATTTGGGCTGGTGCTGCGAAATGTCACCTGGATACTTTGGATTCAGTGGAGAGGCGTGCGAAGAGGCTGATTGGCGACCCAGACTTAACTCGAAACGGTCTCCAAAACCTGGAGCACAGGCGTAGAGTAGCCAGCCTTTCGGTCTTCTATAGGTTGCATTCTGGTGAGTGTGCAAGGGAATTGCATGATTTAATTCCCCCATCACCGTTCCACCATCGGACGGCCCGTCGTACGGCGAGTTTCCACCCTTACGTTGTTGATACCACTGCGACCCGGACGAAGCGTTTCGCTTCCTCTTTTATACCGCGTACATCGAGGGACTGGAACAATTTGCCAGCGACGGTGTTTCCGTCACATTACAATTTGAGTGTCTTCGAGGCTAGAGTGAATAGGCTCTTAATAAACTAGCGCGCTTTACCATCAATGATCGCATCACTGCTTACCATCAGGCGGGATTGCGGTCAAGCGCTTGTTTATGACTTATAAAAAAAAAAAAAAAAAAAAAAAAATTTACATCATCGATACTGACGTGGTGACTGTGATCGTGGTGGACTGCATTGGCATTACCTCGGCAGCATTTCCTTTCATATAAATAAAAGAATGGTCAAAATTGGTTCATTAACGATAAAGTTATCAGCGAACACACATACATCGAATTGAGAACCACCTTTTTGGGAAGTCGGTTAAAAAATAAACACCGCAGAATTTTTATTATGAAGTATCGTCAACATTTGTTTGAGTAATAACCAAAAATATTTGGGCGCACCAATAAACATAAATAAAAATGCCATGTCTGTTACTTCTATGGTCTATGAATTTAACTTGTATTTGTAAGTATTTCGTTCGCCAGACAGCGCTAGTAATATTTTACGAAGTATTGTAGAGGTGGGGCGCGGTGAAGAGGGAACAAATGCTCAAGGTCATTTGCTCAGGGTATGCCCTTAATGTCTTTGCCCGTAAAATAAAAGAATTTTAAAGGCGAGCAGGTTTGGCACGCTTGGTGCAGAGGAAGCACCGGTCTTTCAGAATTCAGTCGCCATAGAGCGTTTCACCGGCACCACCAGCGGACCGTGCTTTTTGGAGTGAGTTTTATTGCAACAATGTTTCGGCCACCATTGCAGGGCGTAAATTTAGAGAGTACTTATCATAATTTATGAATCGGGTTCAAAAAGCTTTTTTTTTAATTTATAAACTAGCGCTTGACCGGAATCCCGCCTCATAATAAGCAGTGACGCAATCGTTGATGGTAAAGCGCACTGGTTTATTAAGAGCGTATTCACTCTAGCCTTGAAGGCACTCAAATTGTAGTCCGACGGAAACACCGCCGCTGGCAAATTATTCCAGTCCTTCCATGTACGCGGTATAAAAGAGGAGGCGAAACGCTTCGTCCGGATCGTAGTGGTGTACAACAACGTAAGGGTGGAAACTCGCCGTACGACGGGTCCTCCGATGGTGTTCGTGGAACGGAGAAGGGGGAATTAAATGATTCAATTCCCTCGCACACTCACCAAAATGCATCCTATAGAACACCGAGAGGCTGGCTACTTTCCGCCTGTTCTCAAGGCTTTGGAGATCATTTTGACAGTTCAATCTGGGTCGCCAATCAGCCTCTTCGCACGACTCTCCACTGAACCCAAAGTTCGAGGAGAGAGACGGGCTCCACGTTACGTTTACTTGACAGTTACGACAGTATAGATGCGATAGAAAATGAAATCACTAGTTAATAACAAACGATCAGAAATTATCACTACATATTATAAAACAAAGTCACTTTTACTTTCCCTATGTCGATGTCGCTTTGTATGATTCAATCTATAAAACTACGCAACGGATTTTGATAGAGTTTTTTTTTTTTTAAATAGAGTATTTCAAGAGTGTGACGATTAATGTATAACTAAATAAACCAATGGTATAAATACGGGCGCGAGGCGCGAGGTGGGGGTCGAAGCCGGAAAGCTACCGGCCGATCACGCTCCTCTCTACAACCTCCAAGGTGTTCGAGGCACTCTTGTTGCAACACCTGCTGCCGCACACCACGCCCCGCCCGGAACAATTTGGCTTCCGGGCGGAACACGGTACGACGCTCCAGTTGTCGAGGATACTGCACACACTCACCGCGGCAATGAACAAAAGGGAGTACGCCGCTGCAGTATTCCTCGAAATGGAAAAGGCATTCGACCGGGTCTGGCACGCCGGCCTTATTTACAAGCTGACCAGGACCACCGCGCCTCGTCGCTTGATACAGGTGGTCTCCTCCTTCCTGCAGGACAGGACTTTCAAGGTTTCGGTGGAGAACGTGTCATCAAGCGCGCGCCCCATTGGAGCGGGCGTGCTGCAGGGAAGCTGCGTCTCGCCTGCGTTGTACTCGGTATACACCGACGACATCCCCGCCACGCACTCTGCAACCCTCGCGCTGTACGCAGATGACGCCGCGTACATCACCACGTCGTTGTCAGCCGACCACGTGGCCATCAAGATGCAGCGCGTTCTGGACGACCTCCCCGACTGGCTCAGCAAGTGGAGACTGTCGGTGAACGCAGGTTAGACGCAGGCTATAATTGTCACGGCACGAGGCGGACTTCATCCACCGAACCTTCAGCTCATGGGGACCGAGGTCAAGTGGACCAGGACCGCCAAATACCTGGGGGTCACACTCGACAGCCGGCTCACCATGGGCCCGCACGTCTGCGACACCGTCGCGCGGGTAAAGGTAAGCAGGAACCTATTGCGCCCGGTGCTCTCGTCACGCCTCTCCACGCGAGTCAAGCTGGGGATCTACAAGACTTACGTGCGGCCGCAGCTTACATACTCTGCCCCGGCTTGGCTCGCCCTCACGGCCGAAACCCACAAGAAGAAGCTCCGGACGCAGCAGAACATCACGCTGCGTCAGATCGTCCAAGCTCCCCGGTACGTGAGGAACTCGATTATAAGCAGGGACCTGCGAGTCGAGAGCATCGATGACTTCGTTATCCGCCTGGCGAAGGGGATGTTCTCGCGTGCCAGCACCTCCGAGCTCCACCACATTAAAGACATTGCGCCCTGGCACGCGAGGCCTCCCGATAAGAGGAGATTCCCGCGCGACCTCATAGCAGACGTCGCGCCACCGGACTTGACACCCGGGTAGGTCACAAACACAAATACACGTGACCTACTCAGACAAAAATAGACACTACACATTCGCAACACGACACCGCCGTGCGCATTTGCGGAGTGTATTTATATAGGCGCTATGCACGCGACGAACACACATGCACTACTCCACATGCAGGTACACACTCAGAATACCACACGAGCGGTGAACACACACCTACAAACCGCTCGTCACACACACTACTCCCCGCACCCTCGCAGCCTACTGTACATAGCTGGTTGTGCTGTTAGGGGGTCGGGGTAATCACCCACTGTAGCGGAGCGCCAACCAAAGCCGACGCCCTGTCGCTGATCGACTCTTGCTGGGCCTTCACGGGGGCAACCCGTGATCCAACCTGGTAGGGGTCTGGTCGCACGGGCGTCGTGAAACACTTCGGGCGCTCCTAGAGTCACACACAACAAAAGCACACCGTCCACCGCCGGAGGGAAGGCACACCCTCGCGGCGTCGACTTAGGTGTGCGAAGACTGAAGAACAGCACCCCAAGGGTGCATTCCTAAGACGGGTCCCCATTTTTGGAGACCGAGAGACCGACCCCACGGTCATGGGGCCATAAAGGAGCCCCCAAACCGTCTCCTCGCGCCCCCAACTCGGGGTCGCAGAGAGGTCCACGAACGGCAGGTGGGGGTCATTAACAAGCAGACCATCAAGCCAGCTGGACGTGTAGCACGACTATCATTAATAGTACTTGTGACTATAGTTGTCTTATTACACCAAATGCTTACCCTTGTGACAACGGACGGTGGGTAAGCACAAGAAAAAAAAGAAAAAGAATTAAAAGGAGAAAAACGAACTAGTGAGTACCTACGTAACCAACTTGTTTAGGTGACGAACTTTTACGAATATTGTGTAACCTGCGTTCTGAAAAATGTATTTAAAGAAATCAAGTTAATAACAGTAATATAAATTAATAAACTGTAAGACATATACCCCACAGGCCACAATGCATAATTGAGACAAATTAGTTTTCAAGGTCATTATTACGATGCTACCTAATAAAGTTACAGAAAAATAAAATGTTTATGAGCCCCCCATAAACTTATTTAATTGCCTACAAAATCAAAATTGTTTATTTCAAATTAGCCATCCGTTGGTGCTTTTAAATGGTCAATGTCGGTCGGTCCAAGAAGGGTGAAGCTGGGTTGCACGTTCCAAGGCGTAGATTCTCTATGGAGAGGAGCGTGCAGGGGACTCCATGGGCGCTCTTTTGATATCATAATATGGGTTACATTTCCTTGTTACATATTTCTGTTCCTTCTATCATGTGAGCACAATGTATGAATATATAAAATGATTAAAAGATAGAAGGTGAATTGAGCCCACTGGCAGCTAGGGGATGACCGGTCTCCACTGATGGCCCCCGTTCGCGAGCATGGCGCGCGCATCGGCCCCACTTGGCTCAACCATTTTGAGGGGAGCCAAATGACCCAGCGGCACGCGCCGCCATCGGCAGGACATTTGGGTGAGCATGACACTCTCGACTGCCATGCTCGTAATGTCAAACAAGGTAACTAGTTGTTACGATTAAAACTGCTACACTCATAGTAGTGAGCTGGTAAATTAAAGCAAATTTATTACTTGTCTAAAGATTTTGATATGAGCTTACATGTATAAATATTCGACCCTCATAGTAGTGAACTGGTAAATTAAAGTAAATTAATTACTTGTCTAAAGATTTTGACATTGAGTATAAGTAAAGAATAACAGTATTAAGCCAAATTGATATGTGGCTAGTAATAAATATACTTTGCATTACTTTAACAAAGTAGTGAAATTACGACATCACAAGTATCTAATAGTCCAATTGTGTTTATCACAAGTAGTAAACTGACAAATGTCGGTTGGTACTAAACAAAAACAATGCATTTAAGTATGCATCCAGTAGTAAACTGACAACTGTCGGTTGGTACTAAAGAAATAATGCATTTAAGTATGCATCGAGTAGTACACTGACAAATGTCGGCTGGTACTAAAGTAATAATGCATTTAAGTATGCATCTATTAGTAAACTGACAAATGAATACTCGGTAGTAAAAACGAGTGTGTAGCCAAATTCAGTTACAAACGAGTTGATAACTCATATATTCAGAAGAAAATAAAAATAATAAAATAAAAATGTATTTATTACAGCAAGTTTTACATATAAGTTGCCGGGGCTTCCCAGAAAGTAATCATATGATACTTGTGTTGGGAAAGCCTCGCTCTACCGGTGGAAACATAAATTTAGACTTACTAGACCATGAGTAACAATAATATAACCATAAGTTCCTTAAAAATTAAAAAGAAGATAAAGAAGCGTGAAGTGTTTGTTTGTGTGAGTGAGTGTGTTAGTGTGGGGTGTGTGTGTGTGAGTGTGCGCGCGTGTGTGTATGTGTGGATGGTAGTTTATTTTGGCCACATAACCCTATAAATTCGTGTGGTATGTGAGTACATTAAGCATGTATCAAATTCAAGCTAATGTAATGTAAGCAGGATTTCCTCCACATCTTCATAATTTAGAGTAAGGAGCCATTCGGTCAGTTCTTGCACTCATACCATTGCATGGGGTATACATTAAGGATACGGTTAATTTTATTATAAACACGGGGGGCTTGAGCCAAATTTTGCCGACTAGCAAAGACAGTACGAGTGGGGTGTGTAGGGGCAACTATATCGCACCGTCTTTTCCTAAGTTTGGCATAGTCGAAAGGTAATGTTTTGTGATACCTATGTGTCATGTGTATTTGGCATAGTCGAAAGGTAATGTTTTGTGATACCTATGTGTCATGTGTATTTGGCATAGTCGAAAGGTAATGTTTTGTGATACCTATGTGTCATGTGTATTTGGCATAGTCGAAAGGTAATGTTTTGTGATACCTATGTGTCATGTGTATTTGGCATAGTCGAAAGGTAATGTTTTGTGATACCTATGTGTCATGTGTATTTGGCATAGTCGAAAGGTAATGTTTTGTGATACCTATGTGTCATGTGTTCAAGCTAATGTAATGTAAGCAGGATCTCCTCCACATCTTCATAATTTAGAGTAAGGAGCCATTCGGTCAGTTTTTTCTTGCACTCATACCATTGCATGGGGTATACATTAAGGATACGGTTAATTTTATTATAAACACGGGGGGCTTGAGCCAAATTTTGCCGACTAGCAAAGACAGTACGAGTGGGGTGTGTAGGGGCAACTATATCGAACCGTCTTTTCCTAAGTTTGGCATAGTCGAAAGATAATGTTTTGTGATACCTATGTGTCATGTGTATTTGGCATAGTCGAAAGGTAATGTTTTGTGATACCTATGTGTCATGTGTAGGATATATAGTTTCCTGACAGAGAGAAGCTTAGAAATTGCATATAAGGATTTAGTAGGAAACCTAAAAGGC
The DNA here is from genome assembly GCA_017933935.1 of Sesamia nonagrioides. Taxonomy (NCBI): domain Eukaryota; kingdom Metazoa; phylum Arthropoda; class Insecta; order Lepidoptera; family Noctuidae; genus Sesamia; species Sesamia nonagrioides. The sequence goes on along the minus strand of JADWQK010002279.1, from coordinate 2,323 downwards.
TTACAGTACATAACTTTAATCAAAGATCGTTACGCCCTCTCTAGATGACTTAACTGCACCTCCCCATACCGAAATGCATACTAATATTTGCAATAAATAATTACTGATTGGCCTAGTGCAATGTATATTTTATTCAGTAGCTCAGTAGTCATAACGTGTCTAAGACTTTTAAAAACCCATATAAGTTTTCTTACCCTCCCTATAGTTAGTTCAAGGTGAGGGTACCAGCTTAACCTTTGGTCCACGACAATTCTGAGGTATCTAGCAGAGCTAACTTTCTGAATAGTCGGACAACTGTGAGTACAATTACAGGGGCAACGACAGGAGTGAATTTTAATTTCAAAATCAAGCGAAGGCTGCGCGTTTAAGTACGGGGCGAAGCATACTTAGTTAGTTTTTTGGGTGTTTAACGTGAGAAGATTCTCATTGAGCCAATGACTAACTCTAGCTAGACCTCCTTCTGCCACCAACCTTACGCTCTCCCATGTCTTGGCAGTAAAAATAATGGCGGTGTCATCCGCATAAGACAGAATCCTCCCACCAACGCCGCTTAGCTTGCAGAGGTCATTTATATACAACGTGTAACAAAAAGGGTATATACATACCAAGGGCATGCCATCTTTAGATGATATCAAGCGATATCGGAAGGGTTTCAACTCAAAATAAAATACTCAAAAAATTGGTACCTAATTTTCGGTTTCGTGTGTTTCTTAAAATAATATCATAACAAACGTGGCAGCACACTACATACTTAATAACTACTCGTTACCCGTCACGTTACTTGCCAAAATCCAATAAATGTCTTCAATATCTCTGTGCGACTAGTATAATAGTAGCCTATCACAGGCGGTGTTTTTCCTCATAACTTCCTAACATAAAGGGATAGGATTAAAAAACCCTTCAAATATCGTTTGATATCATGTAAAGATGCCATGCCTCTCTTATGTATATACCCTTTATGTTACACGTTGTATATCAAAAAGAGCGTTGGGCCGAGAACACTGCCCTGCGGGACACCGAATGTGACGTTTTCTTCATCACTGAGAAAATTGTCAATCTTTACCGCCTGCTTTCTATTTTGTAGGTAACTGCTGAGAAGGGAGAGAACAGAGCCTCGGAATCCTATCCTCTCCAGCTTGCGTATCAGTTTTGGAATAGAAACGGTGTCAAACGCTTTCTTGAGGTCAAGAAAGACTACTAGACATTTGTTTCCCTTATCTATTTCTTTTGTTATTGTGAATGCAAGATCCATGGTGGCATTTTGGGTCGACATACCCTTCCTAAACCCATATTGAGAGGTAGATAAGATGTTGTACTTAGTCAAGTAGCTTTTTATTGTAGAGTTCAAAAGCTTCTCAATGATTTTAGAAATAGAGGTCAGCAAGAAGATAGGGGAACATTCCGAGGTTGGCAAGGTCTCTGATCAGAGGAACTAAGATTTATAACTAAGATCTTTGTCTTTTTTTTAGCTTGTTTTAAGAAAAGGGTAGGGATTCCATCCCAACCTGGTGCACTGCCCGAGTCTAGAGACGTCAGGGTATTTTCAACTTCCATCTCAGATGTGTCTAATAAAACAAAAGAGGATAAATTATCGGTGTCCATGTCAGTTGGTTCCAGAGGTACAAAGCTATTTGAGATATTCTGAGCCAGGGTTTGTCCAATGTTAATAAAAAAATTATTTACGTGGTTGTTTGAGGCTTGAGGACATGATTTTATTTTAAGTAGGTTAGCATTTGAGCTCTTGGGTGGTTTGTAATGGGTAATTTCATTAATGGTTGACAACAATGCCCTAGGGTTTTTAGCAGATGCTGTAATTTTATCTTTATTGTATTTATTTCTTAATTTTTTAATAAGGTTCCCACAGAAGGTTGGGTATCGTTTGTAAGTTATTATTAAAATTTGGTTTAGGGGGTTTGATTTAAGTTTCAGATAGATTGAATTTCTTAGTCTAATACACCGTAAGGCACCTGTGGTTATCCAGGTTGGTTGCCTTCTTTTGCTATTCGTGACTATTACATTTTTGGTGTTGGAGAGTATAGCTGACCTGACCATCTCTATCAGTGCAAAGGCGTAAGTATCCAGATCTTTAAAGATTTTGAAGAAGGATGTATCAGTGTTTATTAAACTATTATGAGAATTTTCATAATTGAGACAGCCGTTCCCCCTCGTTGGTAAATTATGAGACGGTAACAGTCCATGCAGTGATAGAACATTTAAGTAGGTTAATCTATTATTTCTTTCTTGATTAGTATCTATTGGGGAAACGATTAAGTCAATGTTAATGTCACCTAAAATCAAAACTTTTTTTCTAGGGGTGATATTC